>PVIY010006618.1:0-86545 GCA_004026745.1 Myrmecophaga tridactyla | reverse complement strand
TCCTTTTAGCTACTATATCAACAGAAGAGTAGAACATATGGAATAAAAATAAATAATAGGGGGAACAAATGTTAAAATAAATTCAGTTTGAAATGCTAGTGGTAAATGAAAGTGAGGGGTAAGGGGTATGGTATGTATAATCTTTTTTTCTCTATTATCATTTTATTTCTTTTTCTGTTGTCTTTTTATTTCTTTTTCTAAATCGATGCAAATGTTCTAAGAAATGATGAATATGTAACTATGTGATGATATTAAGAGTTACTGATTGTATATGTAGAATGGAATGATATCTTAATGTTTTGTTTGTTAATTTTTTTAATTAATAAAAAAAGTTTAAAAAAAACAAAAAAACTAAATCTATTTTAATCCCACCCCAACCTCACATTCTCCATTCACATTTTATAGATGAGCTTTTCACATGCCCCTGAATGAATCATGAACAAATTCAGTAACTTCAACAGAAAAACAGTTTTAATGTGCATAAAGAAAAATGTGTACTGCTGTTTTCATAAAATGAATATATTTGTCCCAGAACAAGAAACAAAATAATGCTTTTACATTAGATGCCTAACCTGGACCCCCCCCCCCCACCTTCCCTCAACTAGCGTAAGCATATCCTTACTGTTTTTTTTACGTGCATGGTCTGGGAATCAAACCCAAGTCTCCCCCATGCAAGGTGAGCATTCTGTCACTGAACCGCCTGTGCACCCCCCTACACTCTTGATTATCATTTTCAGGCCTGGAATCTGCTTGTTCTTCTAAAATAGATTTGATCTATTGGGGTTTTATAATCTATCCATACAAGCATATTGGTCATAATCTCCTCTAAGTACCTTCAGGACAATATCTCCCATGGGCTCATTTACTATGCAAGAAAACTTACACATTCTTGACCCTATCATTAGTGAAATTGACCCTGGCTCCTAATGCAACCTTCTTTTTTTTGCTTTGCCAGTCTTGCTTTTAAAGTTCATGTTGTCCTTTTCTCAAAAAAGGGGGACAGATATCAAGTTTTCTGAGTGGTGTCCTCAAAAACACCTCTGTGTTTTAATTTAAGATGAAAGAGAAGGGAATATACTCTCTGTCTCCCAGGGAATGGGTGTTGGTATAACATGCAGACACTGACAGCTCTCACTGAAGGAAAACCTCTCTCCTTGGTCACTACGGCTTCCATATATATATATATATATATATATATATGTGTATGCCTTCAAAGTGAGTGATGGGTTAAGGATCACAAAATCAGTGTTTAGCACTTCCTTTACATATCTTATATGGAGGATCTAATGGCTCACTTTAGAATGTGGGAGTAGTTGGTGCTTTTTTTTTCTAAGTCTTTAGTGAGGTCTCAGTTAAAACAGTAATAGGGTCGCATTTTGACATCTGTTTACATGGATTTACTACTTCTCAGAGGAAAGTGTTTTGTAGAAGAGAAAAGCTCAGTAGAAACTGTTGTTTGATTAATACTTGATATCTCTCAATCAGTACTGTCAATGGATGAATTGGCCTTGTTAACTGATCAGCACTTTGTGATCAGATTTGTTTCTGATTATCAGCTGGCTCCCTCTTTCCGATTCTTCATGGTCCTCAAAGTATATCCTGAATAACTGGCAAAAATTTCATGAAAAAATAAGTTATTAGTAAAACTGTATTGAATATGGAAGACTTTCGCTTCCAATCATGATATAGAAGTATACAAAATTCCTTTGCTCTTATTAAAACAATACAAAATGGATTGGAAAAATCATATATTATTAGATAGCTATTAAAATCAGTGAAGCCTTCATGAACTGAATTCCAGAGAGGAATAAGCCAAGTAAGAAGAGCACCATGGCAGCATCCATACCTGAGAGCATGTGCTTCATTTGGGCACATCCAGGTACAGGAGTAGGCCGTACATAGCTGGAAAAACTGCAGAATCAAGGAAAAATCAGGCAAATCATTAAAGACAGTGTGGGTGGTAGGATAGATCACTATATGAATGAATTCTAAACACAAAACAAATCAATTAACCCATCAAGTCTTCTGTGAGCTTCTCCACTAAAATTTTGCTGGGAAAGTGGCAGTGGAAGAATAGTTGGAAAATAAAGAGAATTCATGCAGTTTAATGTATTCTTAAGGTGATTGAATTTCAGGAATATGCAGAAATTGTATCCAAACATGAACCACAGCTATGTAAAACTGTGGTCTATTCCACACTCAGCTTAAAAGCTTTTAAAAACAAAGTAATCGGGCTCCTAAGTGGCAGAGGCATAGGAGAGTACAGGTAAGGTTAACCTAAGTGAACTTTATCTAATTAACACCTTAGCCCAGTCCCAGCTCTACTTATATAAACAATATAACTGTCAGCTTATTAATCTAAATCCAGGTAAAGAAAAAGGCTTGAGTTCTCTGGAAAATAAACAACAAAAACAAACCCAAAATAATCATACTTAAACCTCTATTATTATTTTATGCACAATGTCTAGAATTCAGCTGAAACATTTGAAACATGTTAAGGAAACACAAAATTGCAATTTATGGTCAAGAGGTAAAGTAGTAAACAAAAGTTGCAGCCCAGAATCTCTTATGCTGAAGGAATTTAAAGGACTGGTACACATTTGGAGAAGTAGATAAAAGGATGAGTACTAAAGCTCCTTCTATCTGTTCTCAAAATTACATTGTACTTGTGTCCACTGAGTAAGATGGAGCACAGAAAAGATCACTGTTATCAGGGTCCCCTATGGAAAAAGGATGTCAAGCTAAGGATGTAGAATGAAAGAATCTGATGGTTTATGAGAGATAACATCCTGTAATGTCTAAGAATTAGCTGAGGAAAACTTCAAAGGTAGATATAGAGAACTCTTCTGGGAATTAATTTGGATTATATGTGCCAATAAAAAAACTCAAGGAGTATCAAAAAAGTAACATTGATATCAAAACATCATCACAACTTTCACATTGGGCTGGTCCTTTTTTTTTTAATGTCTTAATTTTTAAATTTTTATTTTATTTTATTTTATTGCATGGGCAGGCACCAGGAAATGAACCTGGGTCTCCAGCATGGCAGGCGAGAACTCTGCCTGTTGAGCCAATGTGACCTGCCCTGGATGGGTCTCTTTATTCTTTTTTTTAAAATATGTTATGTGGTAGAGGTCATATTTCATTCTTTATCCACGTGAGTATCCATTACTGCAGCACTATTTGTTGAGTTTTTTTTGGGGGGGGAGGGTTGCGGGGAGGGGGCAAGTGCACCAGCCAGGAATTGAACCCCGATCTTCCACATGGCAAGCAAGAATTCTGCCACTTAATTACCCTTTCACCCTTCAATCTACCACTGAACTACCTTTTCACCTCCAACGCTGGTCTTTTTGATAGTGCTGAACTCCAAACTAGAGCACCAGCCAATGTAGAGTCAATATGCAAAGATGGAGGAAGGTGTTTATTGTGTTTGTTTGTATGTTTGTTTTTGTTAACTCTTGCCTTCAAGGAAGTCTGTCATATCACTAGCTGGATATAAATTCAAGGAGCAGAGAGCTTAGTGATTAAATCCTATAGCTAATACTTTAAATGTTAAAATGTACCCTGTACAATAAAAGATTGTAAGAAAAACAAAGAAGCAGGAAATGATGACCCATCTGAAGAAAAAGATTAAAAATCCAGAAACCAACAATGAAGAAAGCAGATTTAAAACAAAGACTTAAAAAAAAAAAAAAGATCCTTAATGTGCTCAAGGAGATAAAAGAAAACAAACAGAAAGAACAAAAAGATATCAGGACAATGACAAATGAACAATATAAGAATTGGATAAGGAGAAACTTTTTTTTTAAAGAACCAAACAGAAATACTGGAATTGAAGAACAAAATAATTGAAGTGAACATTTCTGTAGAGGGTTTCAGCCAGCATACCAGAGCTGCCAGGAGAAATGACCAGTGAACTTAAAGACATGGCAATTGAAATGATTCAGGCTGAGAAGCAGAAAAAAAAAAGAATGAAAAAAGTGAACAGAGCCAAACAAACCTGTGGGACATCATCAAGCCTACTAATATATGCATATATTATGGGAGTTCCAACAAGAGACAAAAGAGGGAAAGGAGCAGAAAGAATACTCAATGAAATAGTGACAGAAAACTTCCTAAATTTAATGAAAGACATGAATATATACATCCAAGAATTCCAATAAACTCAGAACAGTATACACTCAAAAAGAATCACATACAGACATACAGTAGTCAAACTGCAAATGCCAAGAACAAGAAGAGAGTTCTGAACAATGTAAAAAGAAAGTAACATGTTATGTACAAGGGGACCCTCATAAGATTAAATGCTGATTTCTCATGAGAAACCATGGAGTTATGAAGGCAACAGGATGAAATACTCGAAGTGCTGAAAGAAAATAATGACCAGTTAAGAATTTTATATCTGGCGAGAGTCTTTGAATAGTGGAAGAGATATTAAGACATTCCAAGATAAACAACAGCTCAGGGAGTTCATCACCATTAAAACTGCCATACAAGCAATGCTAAAAGGCGTTCTTCAGATTGAAAGTAAATGACAGGAGAGAGTGAATCAAAGCAGCATAAAGAAATAAAGACCTCTGGTAAAGATGGGTTAATAGAAACACAAGTACTATTTTATTTTTTTATATATAACAACTACTTACTTCTCAAAGCTTAAAAAGTAATGATGAATTTATATATAAAGATATAATCTGTAGGAAGTATAACAAAAAGGGAGGGGATAAAGGGATTTAGAAAAAGTACATGTAGGGGTGGAGTTCCTGGAAGATGGCAGAATAGGATAGATTGAGTTCAGCCCTGCTCCAAGGAACAATTAGAGAAGGGATGGGAAGATGACTGAGATGGTGATTCCAGAATGTAAGTGACCTGGGAGAGCCTTCTGCACCACATAGGGAAGCCCTGGTTGCAAAAGCTGAGGAACTGAGAAGCAGAGAACCAGAGACCATCCAGCTGGTGCAAACATCCTACTGCAGAAGCCCAGAGCCCTCAGGAGAGCCCTCAGGATGGGGAGATGGGGACTAGGAAGCAGGCCAAACTGTGTTCTGTAAATGTACTATCCTCACTAGCACAGCTCTGTGACTCATCCCACACCCCAAGCACCTGAACCCCTATACCAGCCGCCACTGCCTGCACTCCAAGCACCCCCTGCCCCACCAAACCCTCATGCCAAGTGCATCCCAACCTACCTCTCCTGCACCCCTCCCAAGCACTATCTTCCCCTTCTTGTTACCTGCAGGCTGCCGCCAGTGCATAAAGGCTGCTAATGCTCACCTCCATACCCAGACTACACCTGCCCAAGCCCATACAGTTGCACAGCCCCACTCCATCTCCCCTGAGCTCTGTGCATGGGTACAGTAGTTTACAACACTCCTAGACCTGTGCATGTGCACAGTCCCAGTCATGTCCCCCAGCTCCAGGAAAGCACTGACCTGTGCAGCCAGGTCACATTTGCCCCAGCCCATGCAGGCATAATGCCAACCCACTGCCATAGCTCTGTGCATGTGCACAAAGGGCCCTATGCCCCAGACCAGTGCACACCAGGGTCATGTCCCCGAACCTGTGACCTGCACAGCTACATCCTCCCCAGCCTCTGGGTGCCCACATACACAGACACCAGTGTAGCACCCCCAGCCTGTGCTACACCCGTGCTGCAACACATCACCTCACTGTTGTGCCCTGCCCTGAGCTCTGCGTCCTGCTACACATCCATCCCACAAACACAAGGCTTTAGACTGCTGAAGGAAATCAACTTCTAAATTAAATCAATCAAGATATTTACATGCAGCAAAAATGACAGAAGATCACTAAGCATTTCACAATGCAGACAGATGTAGCCCTCCTAACGACCAAATTAAAACACCAGAGGAGACACAGACATTGGAACAACTAATCAAAAATGTTCATATAACTCTACTAAATAAAATAAATGGGATGGCTAATGACATAAACAAGATCAAGAAGACACCGGAAGAGCATAAAGAGGAATTTGAAGGAATAAATAGAAAAATAGCAGATATCACAGAAATTAAAGATTCTGTAAACCAAATAAAAAACACAACTAGAGACACACAACAGCAGATCTGAAGAGGCAGAAGAAAGAATAAGTGAACTAGAGAACAGAACAACTGATTTCAAACACTCAAAAGAGCAAAGAAGTTGGAAGAATTTGAATTGGATCTCAGAGAAATGATGGACAAAACAAGGCGCGCAAATATAAGAATCATCAATGATCGATGTCCCAGAGAAGAAGAGAAGGGTAAAGGGCAAGGAAGATTAGTTGAGGATATAATGGGGGAAAACTTCCCAAACCTTACAAAGGATATAAATATACAAGTCAAAGAAGCTCAACAAATTCCAAATAGCATAAGTCCAAATAGGCCTTCCCCAAGACACATACGGATCAGTCTGTCAAATGCTGAAGAAAGGCAGAAAATTCTGAAAGCAGGAAGAGAAAAACAATCTACTGCATATACAAGGTAAACCACATAAAACTGAGTTCAGACTACTCAACTGGCACTATGGAGGCAAGAAGGCAGTTGTATGATATATTTAAGATCCTGAAAGAGAAAGACTTGCAGCCAAGAATTCTGTACCCCAGCAAAATTGTCTGTCAAAACTGAAGGAGAGATTAAAATTTTCACAGACAAAGAAAACCTGAAGGAATTTGTCAAAAAGAAACCAGCCCTACAAGAAATACTAAAGGGAATTCTGCCAGTTGAAAAAATAAATAAAAAGAGAGGAGAGGGAGGTCGGGAGGAGGGCACAGAATTGAAGAGTATCAGTAAGGGTAACTCAAAGGATTAAAAGAGAAAGAGGGAAAAGGGCATATAAATCTGACAAACAAAATCCAAAAGATAAGATGGTAGATTCAAGAAATGCCTTTTCAGTAATAACTCTGAATATTAACAGAGTAAATTTATCAGTTAAAAGATACAGATTAGCAGAATGGAGTAAGAAATATAATCCAGCTATATGCTGCTTACAAGAAACTCATCTTAGACACAAGGATACAAAAAGATTAAAAGTGAAAGGATGGAAAAAGATTTTCCATGAAAGTTGAAATCAAAAGAAACCAGGAGTAGCTATATAATATTGGACAAAATAGACTTTAAAGGTAAAGACAAAATAAGAAACAAAGAAGGACACTATATATTAATTAAAGGGACAATTCAAGAAGAAATAACAATCATAAATGTTTATGCTCCCAATCAAGGAGCTCCAAAGTACACGAGACAGACTGTATTAGTTAGGGTTTTCTAGAGAAACAGAATCAACAGGAAATATCTGTAAATATAAAATTTATAAAGGTGTCTCACATAACCATGGGAATGTAGAGTCCAAAATCCATAGGGTAGGCTGTGAAGCTGACAACTCTGATGGAGGGTCTGAATGAACTCCACAGGAGAGGATCACCAGCTGAAGCAGGAAGAAGAGAGCCTATTTCTTCTGAATCCTCCTTAAAAGGTTTCCAGTGATTAGATTAGGCATCACTTATTGCAGAAGACACTCCCCTTGGCTGATTACAAATGTAATCTGCTGTGAATGCAACCAATGTGATCATGATTTAACTCTATGAAATGTCCTCATAGCAACAGACAGGCCAGCACTTGCCCAACCAGACAAACAAGTACTATCACCTGACCAAGTTGACACATGAACCTGACCATGATAGTCCACCCCTTGTCAACTTGGCACCTATACACATCACCTTAAATCATACCTAATTTCTAAATAGAAAACAACAAAAGACACATTTTCCCCTCACCTAACAATACTCAACTGTCCTGCATATAACCAGAAACATATTAAATCTCCCCAGAATAGGGTGCAAGTCCTTGGGTAATATTCATTCTTAAACTTGATATCTTACAACTTAAGTAGTTGCACACCCCAGAAAGGGAGTGCAGTGCTGCAGCTGTCCACTTCAAGTGGTACCTGCTTACCATGCTGAACGATCTGTAAACCAGGCCCGAGTTTTCTCTTCCTCAGTCAATTCACTGTAAAGAACTCCCCAAGAGGCCATAGCTCTGGTCTGGGAAAGAGAAGGTAATGTGGCAGGAGTGGAGACCATGGGCATTTGGACCACTTCCTCATGTAACTTACTTGTGCCTTCAGGACCTGCTCTACCCTATCTTGTGTATACCATTTCCATTTTATGATGGAGTGCTGCTGTGCATGCCCAACTTTATGGCTTCATGGGTCAGGCAACACCCAGCTCATGATAGGCAACTCAGGCCTAATGGTAATTTGGTGGCCCAAGGTTAAACGTTCAGTCTCTACTAAGGCCCAGTGGCAGGCCTAAAGCTGTTTCTCAAAAAGATAGTAGTTATCTGCAGCAGATGGTAAGGCTTTGCTCAAAAATCCTAAGGGTCTGCATTGTGATTCTCCAATAGGGGCCTGCCAAAGGCTCCGAACAGCATCTCAATTTGCCACTAACATTTCCAGTGTCACTGGATCTGCTGGATCATAAGGTCAGCAACAGAGCAGCTTGTACAGCAGCCTGGACCTGTCTCAGAGCCTCCACTTGTTCAGATCCCCACTCAAAATTAGCAGCTTTTCTGGTCATTTGATAAATGGGCCAGAGTACCACACTCAAATGAGGAATATGTTGTCACCAAAATCCAAAGAGACCAACTAGGCGTTGTGCCTCTTTTTTGGTTGTAGGAGGGGCCAGATGTGGCAACTTATCCTTCACCTTAGAAGGGATATCTTGACATGCCCCACACCACTGGGCACTTAGAAATTTCACTGAGGTGGAAGGCCCCTATATTTTTGTTGGATTTATCTCCCATCCTCTGACATGTAAATGCTTTACCAGTAAGTCTAGAGTAGTTGCTACTTCTTGCTCAGTAGGTCCAATCAACATGATAACATCAATATAATGAACAAGTGTGATGTCCTGTGGGAGGGAGAAATGATCAAGGTCCCTGTGGACAAGATTATGACATAGGGCTGGAGAGTTGATATACCCCTGAGGTAGGACAGTGAAATATTGCTGACCTTGCCAGCTGAAAGCAAACTGTTTCTGGTGGTTCTTACTAACAGCTATTGAGAAAAAAGCATTTCACAGATAATAGCTGCATACCAGGTACCAAGGGATGTATTGATTTGCTCAAGCAATGATATCACATCTGGAACAGCAGCTGCAATTGGAGTTACCACCTGGTTTAGCTTATGATAATCCACTGTCATCCTCCAAGACCCATCTGTTTTCTGCAAAGTCCAAATAGGAGAGTTGAATGGGGATGTGGTGGGAATCACCACCTCTGCAACCTTCAAGTCCTGAAGAGTGGCAGTAATCTCTGCAATCCCTCCAGGAATCTGGCATTGCTTCTGATTTATTATTTTGCTAGGTAGCAGCAGTTTTAGTGACTTCCACTTAGCCTTTTCCACCGTAATAAACCTCATTGCACAAGTTAGAGAGCCAACGGTGGGATTCTGCCAGCTGCTCAGTATGTCTATTCCAATTATGCATTCTGGAACTGGGGAAGTAACAACAGAATGGGTCTGGGGGCCCACTGAATGCATTGTGAGATGGATCTGAGCTAAAACTCCATCAATCACCTGACCTTCATAAGCCCCCACTCTGATTGACAGACCAGAGTGATGTTTTGGGTCACCTTGGAATTAATATCACTTCTGAATCAATGTCTAATAATCCCCCAAATATCTGATCATTTCCTTTTCCCCAATGCACAGTTACCCTGATAAAAGGCTGTGGGTCTCCTTGGGGAAGGCTTGGAGGAAGATTAACAGTATAAATTTGTGGCAGTGTAATAGGGTTCTCCCCAAAGACCTGGCCTCCCCTTCATTCAAGTGGCTCTGGGCCTGTAAACTGTCTCAAGTCTGGAAATTGATTAAGGGGTCATGACTCTGTCTTTTTGTAATTCAAGTTAGACTCCTGTTCACTTGACCTATAATATTTTGTTTATATAGCTCAAATAAGAATTTAGTAGGCTGTCCATCAAGTGTACTTGCAGGTACTCCATGATTTACTACCCAATGCCACAAATCTCTGTGAGTCAGATTACTTTGACTCATGCTTTGAGTTTGCCATCTATTATAATAGCCACGTCCACCCTGTTTGTCAATTAAGTGCTGCCACTTGGCTTCTGCCAATTTAGGATCTGGTCATCCCCATTGTGTTTAAGGATTCCAGCTCAGTGACAACAGTTCCACAGTAATATCTGACCTATAGAAAAGTGCAACTACAGAGCTCTTCAGGAATGATGGTGCTAGGCTCACAAATTTATTTCTTACTGTTCTGGTAAAAGGTCCATCATCCGGAGATTCCTGGGGTATAACAGCAAACTTTGCATGATAAATCCACTCTAACATTCCAATCTCTCTAAGCCTCTACATCCCCTCATCTACATTATACCAGGGCAGTTTTGACATTTCAACCTCAGGTAATGTCAGCCACCTTTTTGTTTCAGCCAACTATCCAAACAAACTGTTAATGCCTTTTCTAACCCCTTGAGCTATAACAGTGAATGCAGAATCTCTGCTTAGTGGGCCCATATCAATAAATTCAGCCTGATCGAGCCTTATATTCCTCCCACCATTATCCCACACCCTTAAAATCCATTGCCACACAAATTCCCTTGATTTCTGTCTATATAAATTGGAAAACTCACACAGTTCTTTTGGAGTATAACAAACTGCCTCATGTGTGATACTTTGTACATCACCTTAAGGGGCCTGTTGAGACTTTAGTCTAGTTATAGGTCTGGAAGAAATGAAGGATAGTTGGGGTGGGTTATGAAAACAATTAGAAGTATCTTCCAAGCCATTTGCTTCAGGGCATTCATTTGCAGTTTCATCTGGTAAAACAGGATTAATCACTCTATGGCTAATTCCTTCAGGTGGAGGTTGGGTAGCCAACTCCTCAAGGTAGGCTGGGGGTGTGGCAGCTATGTCCTCAGGGCAGACTATTACAGAGTTATCTAGAAAAAGCTCAGCAGGACCTAGGTTTTCAACCTTGCCAAGATTATCAATCCATATGTCGCCATCTTATTTTTCAGGGTCCCACTCCTTTCCAATCAAAGCCCTCACTTTTACAGCAGACATCATGCAAGATTGAGATTTCAGTTTATATTGTAAAGTTGCTACTCTAATAATAATATTCTGAGTCTCATTTTTGGAGATTCAAGTCTACGGCTACACGAAATAATAGTTTTTCTTCAGGACACTCATAGAAGCATTTGCATCTATCAGACATTGCATAAGCTTCTCATTTGAAGCCTTAAGTACATCCCTTTCAGTCATTAATGTATACAGTGTATCTAAAACAACCAGTCAACATCTCTATGCTTCCTATTTCCACAAAACTCTGTAAAGGTGTCAAAAACATTATCCCCCAGAGCCTGGCTTTGTACAAGTGAAGCATTAGAAGAATTGAATGGTGATATTTCACTTATCTCTTTTGCCAATTCACCCCATGGATTGCAGTATCATTCTGATTACAGGAATCAGAGTCTTTAGTGCCTTTGAGTCCAGTCAGAATGGAAAACCAATGGTAAAAACCCACTTTTAAGTTTCTGTATCTTAAGAACCACTACTGGTACCAAGCTGTATTAGTTAGGGTTCTCTAGAGAAACAGAATCAACAGGAAATATCTGTAAATATAAAATTTATAAAGGTGTCTCACGTAATCATGGGACTATAGAGTCCAAAATCTGTAGGGTAGGGTGTGAAGCTGACAACTCTGGTGGAGGGTCTGGATGAACTCCACAGGAGAGGCTCATCAGCTGAAGCAGGAAGAAGAGAGCCTATCTCTTCTGAATCCTCCTTAAAAGGCTTCCAGTGATTAGATTAGGCATCACTCATTGCAGAAGACACTCCCATTGGCTGATTACAAATGGAATCAGCTGTGGATGCAGTCAGCATGACCATGATTTAATTCTATGAAATAGCCTCATAGCAACAGACAGGCCAGCACTTACCCAACCAGACAAACAGGTACCAACACCTGACCAAGTTGACGCATGAATCTGACCATGACACACACACTGGCAAAATTTAAGGAAGTGATAGATGTTTCAACAATTACTGTAGGAGACTTCAAAACAACACTCTCTTCTATAGATAGAATAACCGACATAAGATCAGCAAAGAAATAGAGAAGTTAAACAACTTGTTAAATGAGTTAGACCTAACAGACATATATATGTCATTGCACACCAAAACACTAGGATATTGTTCTAGTTATATAGAACTAGCAATATATCAGAAACAAAATGGATTTCCAAAAGGGGAATTCAATAAGTTGCTAGTCTACAGTTCCAAGGCCGAGAAAATGTCCCAATCAAAACAAGTCTATAGAAATTGTCCAATCAAAGACATCCAGGGAAAGATACCTTGGTTCAAGAAGGCCAATGAAGTTCAGGGTTTCTTTCTCAAGTGAGAAGGTACATGGCAAATACAGTCACGGTTTCTCTCTTGGCTGGAAGGGTACAAGGCGAGTAAGGTGTCATCTGCTAGCTTTCTCTCCTGGCTTCCGGTTTCATGAAGTTCCCCAGGAGGTGTTTTCCTTCTTCATCTCCAATGGTCACTGGCTTGTGGGCTCTCTACTTCTCGTGGCTATGTCGTTCTGTCTGTTCTCTCTGAATCCCTGATTCTTCAAAATGTTTCCTCTTTTATAGGACTTCAGAAACTAATCAAGACCCACCCAAATGGGTGGAGACACGTCATCACCTAATCCAGCTTAAAAACCACTCTTGATTAAATCACATCTCCAGGGAGATGATCTGATTGCAGTTTCAAACATACAGTAATGAGTAGAGATTATTCTGCCTTTATGAAATAGGATTTTGATTAAAACATGGCTTTCCTAGGGTACATAAATCCTTTCAAACCAGCACAGATATACATTCTTCTCTAGAGCTCATGGAATGTACTTCAGGATGGATCATATGCTGGGGCACAAAACAGATCTCTATAAATGTAAAAACATTGAAATTATTCAAAGCACTTCCTCTGATCACAATGGAATGAAGCTGGATCTCAATAACCACCAAAGAATGAGAACATTCACAAATATATGGAGATTAAATAACACACCCTTAAACAACCAGTGGGTCAAAGAAAAAAATGCTAGAGAAATCAATAACTATCTGGAGACAAATGAAAAAGAGAATATAACTTATCAAAACCTATGGGATGCAGCAAAGGCTGTGGAGAGAGGGGAATTTATTGCCCTAAAAGCCGATATTAAAAAACAAGAAAGAGCAAAAGTCAAGGACTTAACTGCTCACCTTGAAGAACTTGAGAAAGAACAGCAAACTAACACCAAAGCAGATAGAAGAAGTGAAATAACAAAGATTTAAGCAGAGTTAAATGAATGGGAGAACAAAAGAACAATAGAAAGAATCAATAAAACCAAAAGTGGGTTCTTTCAGAAAATCAATAAAATAGATTGGCCACTAGCAAGACTGACAAAGAAAAAAAGAGACAGAATGCAAATAAACAAAATCAGAAATGAGAACAGATGTGTTACCACAGACTGTGAAGAAATAAAAGAAATCATAAGAGGATGCTATGAACAGCTATATGCCAACAAACTAGACAACTTAGATGAAATTGGCAAATTCCTGGAGACACACAAACAAGCTACATTAACTCAGGAAGAAATAGAAGAGCTCAACAAACCAATCACAAGTAAAGAGATTTAATCAGTCATCAAAATCTTCCTACAAAGAAAAGCCCAAGACCAGATGGCTTCACAGGGGAATTTTATCAAAGATTCCAAAACCAACCCCAATCCTGCTCAAACTTTTAAAAAAACTTGAAGAAAAAGGAACATTTCCTAACTCATTTTATGAAGCTAATATCATTTTAATACCCAAACCAGGTAAAGATGCTATAAGAAAAGACAACTATGGCTAATCTCCCTAATGAACAAAAGTACAAAAATTCTCAACAAAATATTAGCAAATTGAATCCAACAACACATTAAAAGAATTATATACGATGAGCAAGTGGGGTTTATACCAGGAATGCAAGGATGGTTCAACATAAGAAAATCAATTAATATAATATAGCACATTAACAAACTGAAAGGGAAAAATTACATGATCATCTTGATTGATGCTGAAAAAGCTTTGGACAAAATTCATCATCTTTCTCTGTTAAAAACATTTCAAAAGATAGGATCAATAGTAACTTCCTCAATATGACAAAGGGAATATATAAAAAATTGATGCCCATCATTGTAGTCAATAGAGAAACTGAAAGCCTTCCCCCTAAGATCAGGAATGAGTCAAGGATGCCCACTGTGTTATTCAAAATTGTGCTAGAAATTCTAGCTAGAGCAATTAGATATGACAAAGAAATGAAAAGCATCCAAATTCAAAAAAGAAGAATAAAAATTGCAGTATTTGCAGATGACATGATACTATACTTGGAAAATCCTGAGAAATCTACAGCTAAGTTACTTAAGCTAATAAACAAATTCAACAAGTTGGTAAATATAAAACTAATGTGCAAAAATCAATAACATTTCTATACACGAGTGATGACCTAACTGAGGTTAAGGAAAACTAAGTTAGGGAAAAAATTCTATTCAAAATAGCAACTAAAAGAATCAAGTACTTAGAAATGAACTTAACTAGGGACATAAAGGACTTGTATACAGAAAACTATATAGCATTGCTAAAAGAAATTAAAGAAGATCTAAATAGGTGGAAAGGCACTTCCTGCTCATGGATAAGAAGGTTAAATATAGCTAAGATATCAATTCTACCCAAATTGATCTACAGATTCAACACAGTACCAATCAAAATTCCAACAATCTACTTTGAAGACTTGGAAAAGCTCATTACCAAACTCATCTATTTGGGGAAAGAAACCCCGAATAGCTAACAGCATCCTAAAAAAGAAGAATGAAGTGGGAGGATTAACACTCCCTGACTTTAAAATTTATTATAAAGTCACAGTGGTTAAAACAGCATGATACTGGCACAAAGTATTGACCAATGGAATCTAATTGAGAGTGCAGAAATAGACCACCAAATCTATGGTCAACTGATTTTTGACAAGGTCCTCAAATCCACTGAACTGGAACAAAATTGTCTTTTCAATAAATGGGCATGGGAGAACTGGATATCAATAGCCAAAAGAATGAAAGAGGACCCTTACATTACACACTACACAAAAATTAACTCAAAGTAGATCAAACACCTAAATATAAGAACTAACACCATAAAGCTTCTAGAAGAAAATGTAGGGACGCATCTTCAAGACCTAGTAAAAGGAGGTGGCTTCCTACACTTTATACCCAAAGCAAAAGGAACAAAAGAAAAAATAGATAAATGGGAACTCCTCAAAAATCAAATGCTTCTGCACCTCAAAAGATTTTGTCAAAAAGGTGAAAAGGCAGTCAACACAATGGGAGAAAATATTTGGAAATCACATGTTGAACAAACGTTTGATATCCTGTATACATAAAGAAGTCATACAGCTCAACAACAAAAGAACAAACAACCCAATTGTAAAATAGGCTAAAGATATGAGTAGACATTTTTCCTGAAGAACAAATACAGATGGCTCAAAAGCACATGAGCAGATGTTCATTTTAATTGGCTATAAGGGAAATGCAGATCAAGACTACAATGAGACACCACCTCACACCTATAAACACCATTTGGAGAAAAGCTGCCCAGGAGAGATACTTCAATTGTGTATGAAAACAGGACTTTGAATGAGAAATAAATTGGCCTTCATTGTTTCAAACCACTTGGATTCGATGTTGTTTTTACAGTACTTAATGCTAATTATCCTGACTAATATATTACCTTGAACAGATTCTTTAACATCTCTAAGCTTCAGTTTTCTTATCTGTAAAATGGGAACAAAAGTAATACCTATGTCATAAAATCATCACAAGCATTAAATTAGATAAAGCAAGACTGGTCTTAATCGTAGTAAGTCTATGAATCAGTAATGTTTACATACAATTTTATAGATTAGGTAACTAAGGCATAGAGCTATTGGGTGGATTTTGTTAGTCTAGATCCTTTTGTGCTTGCTCAAGCAAACAGGGGATTTAGCAGCTTATTACTAGAGATGTAAAAGGGTGACTCTGGCTTTCAGGTACATTTGGACCCAGGGATATATATATTAGAAGAGCTTTCTCTATCTCTCTTTATACACCCCAACTCTGCTTTTCTTTCGTGGCTTAACTCCCATGTACATTCTGGCTCAGTAGCAAAAATGGTCCCCATCAGCTTAGCAACAACATCAACCACAAAGAACAAAGAGCTTAGCCTTGTCTGACTCACCTGTCAAACCCTGGACACTTCACTGCCTTGCAGAGAATGGCTTACAGGTATTCACCATTCTAGCTTTGCACTCAACCTATGACAGTGAAGGTCAGACTCTGAAATTTATAGCCCTACCAAGACTGCTTGCCATTGGTCGGGGAGGGGGAAGCAGCCTGCGGGAAGGAAACTTTGCAAAGGAAAATGAAGGCACACCAAAGAAATAGTGTACAACAAAAACCACAGACATCCACTCTAAACAGACAGCCGTTGTAAAAGTAGTCATTGCTCTTATATGTCATAGCAAGGACTTTGATCCAGGCTTGAGTGATTCTGAGACCAAATTGCCACAAACAGAAGTTTTATTTGGTATCTGACTAAGTTTGTGATTGGTAAATATCTTGAGTTGGTCTCCAGTACACATCTAAAAGTTAGATAGAAAGGAGAATACAACTCAGAGGGTTAATTAGGCTTAGGTATTCAAATGGATGCTCTTTCCGAAAGGATAGCTGTTTTGCCTAACTGTATATATATATTTTTCTGCATGGGCAAGCACCGGGAATCGAACCCAGGTTTCTCTGTCATGGCAGGGGAGAATTCTGCCACTGAGCCACTGCTGCATTGCCCTGCCTAACTGTATTTTAAGACTATAATAATAATTTGAAGTATGAGTAGTACTGATTTATTCCTTGCCTCCTAATATTTATGGACTAAGGAATGCAGCTTATAGATATTTGTTTCCTAGATTCAGTCATAATCTTTAAGTATGAATTAGTTTAACACTTTTGCCGTATATTCTAACCAATAGAATGTACTCTAATTAGATCTGCAAAAGATTTTACCTTGATTACCAGATATACTAATTATCTTGTCAGTCATCAATCTTATAATAATGATGAAGGATGCTGTTACTATTAAATAATATGGACCAAATTTTCCTCTTAAGTTCAGGGCTTCTAATTGAGTCTCAGCCCAGTGGATGTTTATACCTCTCATAAACACAGTAATTAACTGCATTTCTTTATCCTCAAGGCTTTAAAATAAAAATATTTTACAACCATAACAAAAAAAATGTTCAAATCACCTAATACCACCACCCTAACATAGCAATTTAAATTTAAATATCTAAATGATAAGAAAAGGAATTGCATTGTATTTCTGATTAATTATTATAGCTTAATTTTAATGAGCAGACAATATCTGTAGATTTTTCTTAATGTCTATCATGATTTGCACAATGTATTTTATGCTGTTGGTTGAGAAGATAATAATCTTTATTTTCCCTGTGCAGGCTTTATAAAGAAATATATTTACCTCCATGATGGTGTGACAGAGTCAACTGCTGGGGTTATAGACTTTATCATTTTACTGCAGGCATCTTCAGGTCAGCAGGTCTCTTTCCATCTTTGTAACACGGTTGGTTTTATGATTGTACTTCATACTCTTAGGTGCGATATGTCTTTGGCCTTTGTATAGAGCAGTAGTGATGACTAGACATAGAGAGCATCTACTGCAACCCCTCCCCTAAGCTGTAAATCCCCCAATCACCTCCCTGTTCTAATTTTTCTGGCCTATTGGCTATTATCTGAGCACAATCAATAGGCAGTCCATTTTCAGGAAGTCCCCATTGTTCAAGCATTTGCTGAGCTAAAAATATGATTTGCTGTAACTTTTACCTTTTGGTCTAATGGACCTAATATGTGCCCTTGGAATGACACTATACAAGTCTAAATCCTTTTTCACATTGCATTGCTCATAGGAAAAGTAAAAAAAGTAATTGCATTAAATCAAAAATATGATATCCAGCATTATTCACAATTTAAGTGCCAATTCACAGATGAGTGGATTAACAAATTGTAGTATATACATACAATGGAATATTATGCAGCAGTAAGATGGAATGACGTCCTGAAGCACATGACAAGATGGATGAGCCTTGAGAATATAATGCTGAGTAAAACTAGCCAAACAAAAGAATAGATACTGTATGATTCCACTTTTATGATCAGCATAAAGGTATAATCAGAGGCTTATATTACAGACTATAAGGGGCTTAGAGATCTATGGAAGCTGGAGATGGGTGAACAATTAGCTAATGAGGTTGAACTTAAAACGTAAATGAATACACAGAAGTGAAGGTGGTTCTCTAGTGGGTGTATAAGTAATATTACCATATCAAAGGTGAACATGATTGAAAGGGGTTGCATAGACCCATGTGTCCCACTGATTAACACTACAAATATAAATAAGTTCTTGCATGAATTACCACAAAGGTATGAATCTTGTACAGAAAGTGTCTAAGTTTGGGACTTGGGGTAAAACTGCTATTGCATGCTATGGGCTATGTTTAACATGTTCAACACTACCACAGCAACACCAGGAGTAAATGATGGAGGGAGGATGTCCTAGTTTGCTAGCTGCCAGAATGCAATATACCAGAAACAGAATGGCTTTTTAACAGGGAAATTTAATGCTACTAGTTTACAGTTTTAAGGCTGAGAAAATGTCCCAATTAAAGCAAGTCTATAGAACTGTCCCATCAAAGGCATCCAGGGAAAGATACCTTGGTTCAAGAAGGCTGATGAAGTACAGGGTCTCTCTCTCATCCGAAAAGGCACATGGTGAATACAGTCATGGTTTCTCCCTCAGCTGGAAGGGCACATGGAGAGCATAGTGTCATCTGCTAACTTTCTCTCCTGGCTTCCTGTTTCATGAAGCTCACCGGGAGGTGTTTTCCTTCTTCATCTCCAAATGTCACTGACTCATGGACTCTCTGCTTCATGGTGCTGCAGCATTCTCTGCTCTCTCTGAATCTACTTCATTCTCCAAAATGCTTCCTTTTTTATAGGACTCCAGAAATTTATCAAAACCCACCCAAATGGATGGAGACATGTCCACTCTTGATTAAATCACATCTCCAGGGAGATGATCTGATCACAGTTTCAAACATATAGTATTGAATAGGGATTATTTTGCCTTTATGAAATGGGATTTAGATTAAAACATGGCTTTTCTAGGGGACATACATCCTTTCAAACCAGCACAGAGGGACAAGAGTTAAGGGGAGGTTTAGATTTTTCTCTTTGGTGAGGTGTGTTTATTGGTTATCTTTCTCTTGGGAACAATGAAATTATCTAAAATTGAGAGTGTTGATGAACCATTGACTTTGGGCATTATGAGTGATGCTTAATGAATGCAGGTGGCTGAAGGATGCACTGGCTGAGAAATAAATTGGTGAACAATGGTGGATGGATATGATGGAATATTGTGCTGCTTCAAAGAAGAATGACATTATGAGGCATACAACATTGCGAATGAACTTGTTGGACATTTGGTGAGGCAAAATAAGTCACAAACAAAGAGCAAATATTGTATGGTCTCATTTAGAAAATACTTATTAAAAAGCAGGGGCATAGATTGTAAGCTCTTAAAGCAGTCACATTTAGTCTGGAGTGGTAATTGTTATTTCTGGATTTTGAGAGGCTGCTTATATATGTATAACCTGGTATATAGATATAAAAATGAAGCTGATCAGGTCAGGATTAAGGTAATTCATAATTCAAGTGCAAGGAAGACATTGTCTGTATTTTAGAACTTCATCTGCTCCTTGAGATCTAAGGAAAAAAAATGTTTATTTTGTCCAGAACTTAAATTTTCTGTAGCACACAACCTAACTCAACCTGTTTGTAGGGATCATTTAAACAATCCAAAGGTAGCCCAGAATAAGAATGAGGGTCTTTGATCCTGCATAGCTTAATGTAATGCCTGGATACACCCCAGAGTATGTTAAGCAAGTAATCAAAAAGTATTGGCAAAGTCCCTCAAGGGATGGGAGAAAAAATATGGAACTATTGAACTTTACCACTGGGGAAACCCCTGATGCTGTCAAACATCAGGGATACCCAAGCCAATAGACCAAGCCCTTGATCTTGAAGCTTACTCTTGTGAACTTACGTATGTAGCACAGAAGCTTAGCCTACCTATAGGTGCACCTAAAAGTCACCTCTGGAGGGCCTCTTTTGTTCCTCAGATGTGGCCTCCACTCTCTAAGTCCAATTCTGCAAGTGAAATAATTGCCCTCCCCACTACATGGGACATGACATCCAGGGATGAAAGTTTCCCTGGAGATATAGGAGATGACTCCTAGGGATCAGCCTGGCCCTGGCACCATGCAATCAACAATGCCATCCTGACCAAAAGGGGGAAAAGAAGTGTAGCAAGTAAGGTATCAGTGGCTGAGAGGGTTCGAATAGATTCAGAAGGCTACTCAGGAGATCACTCTTATGCAAGATTCGGTTAGACATTGCTACCTATACACAGCTTGCCAAACCCCAACCAAAACCATTCCTGCCAATCCGAAAGAAAACCTAGGGCATTATATAAGATTCTACTAAGGTTCCATACACTGAGGTAACTTTCCAGAGACATACAGCCTCCAAATGGGTCCCTGGACCAGATAAGTCCCAAAATGCAGAGGGACCAGCCTCTGCAGAAGATCAACTAGTTTCACCCTCCTATCCCATATTTTTCACAGGTCCTTCCAACATGAAGAAGTTAGAATAGGCATAGCCCAAACACCCCTAAAGAGTGAGAGAGAGATCAAAGGTGATGGTGGAGTTACACAGAGAAGGTAGGATTTAGCAAATGAATGTGAGTGTTGAACCATTATATTGATGCTTCTTTTATTCTCCAGTTCCTTAGAGCAGCTAGGAGTAAAAACCTAAAATTGTGAAATAGTAACTCATACCAAACTCAGAAATCTCTTCTACAACTAATTGTTGTGATGTGCTTTGAAATTTATTGCTTTTTTGTATTTATTTTGCTTTTCACAAAAAAGAAAAAAAAGTCAATTGTGATGATAAAAGCATATTTAAGAAATAAAAGAAAGTATGATATCATGAAAGAAGCCTGCACAAGAGTTTGGGAATCTAGATATAAGTCCTTGCTCTGCCACTTACCACCTGGATGGTTTTCAACAGATCATTTAGGTTTTAGCCTTAGTTTACTTATCTAGAAATTGAAGACAGTAAAATTAGCTCTATTTATCTTATGAAGTTTTATTTTTAACTCACGTTTATTGAAGTATAACTTTCATAACAAAAATCC
The DNA here is from genome assembly GCA_004026745.1 of Myrmecophaga tridactyla. Lineage (NCBI taxonomy): Eukaryota > Metazoa > Chordata > Mammalia > Pilosa > Myrmecophagidae > Myrmecophaga > Myrmecophaga tridactyla. The sequence goes on along the minus strand of PVIY010006618.1, from coordinate 65,180 downwards.
ATCCTTTTAAAATTTATAGTTTGTTGAATTTTGAGAAATACACACAGTCAATAACTACCTCCACAATCAAGATAACATCTCAGAAATTCTTTCATGTCCCTCCAAAATCAATTCTCTTTTCTGACCCATGGTCCCTGGCAACTGCCGATTTGATTTCTGTCATGTTTCTGTCTTTTGCCTTTCCCAGACTGTCATATAAATGTAAGAATACAATAAGTAACATTTAGTATCTGGTTTTTGTTACTTAACATAGTGCTTTTGAGATTCATTCATGCTTTGTGTATGCCTATAAAATGTTCCTTTTTATTTCTAAGTAGTATTCCTTTGTATGCATGTACTACAATTTGTTTATGGGTTCACCAATTGATGGACTTTTGGATTGCTTCCAGTTTTTCACTATAAACATCTGCATACAGGTATTCTATTGATATATGTTATCATTTCTCTTGGGTAAGTATCTAGGAGTGGGATTGCTGGATAAGTATAATAAAGAGTCTGACTCCATTTTTGATGTTTCACCAGAGCACAGACAGCTTTCAAGCACTACCTTTCCCTCTTCCCATCTATTTCCACATCTAAGCAAGACAAAAAAGCTTGTGTGCTCCCTCCTTTGGGAAAGCTTAAACCTTGCGGTAACCTTCTCTAATCATACATAATAAAAACTAAAGCCATTTCCCCTCTGTCTACTCAGCCATTTCAGACTGGTTTGGGTTCCTTACCAGCCACCCAAGAAAGCCTCATTATAGGACGGTGCATGTGTGGCATCCTCAGTCTCAACATCTGAACAAATTTGAATGACTGGCAGGGTTGCTCCTATCATCAGCAGGTCAACCACAAGATAGTAAGTGCAGTATTAACTTTATAACAAACTGCCAAATTGCTATCTAAAATGGCTGTACCATTTTGCATTTCCACCAGCAGTTTATGAGATTTTCATTACTCCAGTTGCTCTGCATCCTCACTAATATTTATTACAGTCCTTCTTTTTCATTTTAATCATTCTAATAAGTATGTATTATTATCTCCTTGTGGTTTCAATTTGCAGTTCCCTAATAACCAATGATGTTGAATAGTTTTAATAACTAAGGATGTTCAATAGTTTTTTTCATGTACTTATTTGTAATAATTTGCAATGTATCTTCTTGGATGAAATGGCCATTAAAATTATTTGGCTATTTTTAGCTGGATTGTTTGTCTTCTTATTATTGAAGTTTTAAGAGTTTTAACATATTTTTCATATAATTCCTTTATCAGACCTATAATTGCAAATATCCATTCCCAATCTGTGTTCTTCTTTTAATTTTTTTAGCAGTGTCTTTCACAGAACAAAAGTTGCTAATTTTGCTGACGTATAATTTACCAATATTTTTGGTTTGTGTTTTTATGTTTTATCTAAGAAATCTTTGTCTAACTCAAGGTCACAAAGATTTTATCCTTTGATTTCTCTCAGAGGTTTTAGAATTTTGAAGTCTTACATTTAGATCAATGATATATATTTTGGGCTAGTTTTTATATGGTCCAAGGTAATGGAGTAAAGATTTTGTTTTGGTTTTATTTTCGTTTTGCACATAGATATCCAAATAGTTCCAGCTAAATTTATTGAAAAGAATACCTATCCCTATTCAGATACCATGGCAACTTCATTGAAAATCAATTGGGCATATATGTGTGTGTCTATTTTTGGACTCTCTGTTCAGTTTCACTGATACTATCCTCATGGCAATACAGTACTGTCGTGATACTATAGTTTTGCCATGAAATTAGGTACAGTGAGTTCTCCAACTTTATTCTTCATTTTCAAAATGGTTTTGGCTACCCTCATTCTTTTGCATTTCCATATATATTTTAGAATCTGTTTGTAAATTTCAAATATATATATATCCTGTCAGAATTTTCATTGCCATTGCCTTGAATCTAGAAACAAATTTAAATAGAACTGATATCTTAACACTAGCTATGAGTCTTCTGATCCTTGAACAAAGTAGAGCTTTCCATTTTATTAGTTTTCTTTAATGTACCTAAGAAAAGTTTTAGTTTTCAGTATACATGTCCTGCACATTTTTTGTTAGATCTGTTCTTAAGTGTTTTACTTTTTTATGTTATTGTAAATGGTAATCTTTGATTTCAATTTCAAATTGTTCATAACCAGCAAATAGAAATTTAATTGAGTTATAAATATTGGCTTTGTATTATGTAACCTTGATAAGCTTACATTGATTCTTCGGAAATTTTGCAGATTTTTTTGTACTTTCTGAGAAGATAATCATGTTGACTTAGATAAAGATAGTTTTACTACTACCTTGCCAATCTGAATGATTTTTATTTGTTTTTCTTGACTTATTGCACAGGTTAGAACCTCTGTACAATGTTGACTAAAAGGATGAGAGAGGACATTGCTGTCTTATATCTGACCTTAAGAGCAAATCACTTATCCTTTCTCCCTTAAATATGACACCATTGTTTGGTTTTTCATAGATGCCTCTCATCAGGTGGAGAAAGTTTCTCCTTAATTCACTGAGAATTTTCATCCTGGATAGATATGGATTCTTGTCAAATGCTTATTCTGCATTATTAGAAATAATTCTATGTTTTTTCTTTGGTATGTTGATATAGTGAATTACACTGATTAATTTTCAAATAATGAATCAACCTTCTATTCCATAACATTCCAATTGGTCATGATGTATGTATTACCCTTTAAAAATATTGTCTGATTCGTTTTAATAAAACTATTTAGGATTTTGAATCTATGTACATGAGAAATACTGTTTTTAGTTTTCTTCCCTGCATTGAATTTATCTGGTTTTATTGCCAGTGTATTGCTGGCCCTATAAAATGAATTGGGAAGTGATCTTACCTATTCTATTTTCAAAAAGAATTTGTGTTGAATTGCTGTTATTGCTTCCTCACACATTTGATAGATTTCACTAACAAAGTCATATAAGCCTGGAGTTTTCTTTGTGGAGATTTTGAAAGACAAATTAAATTTATTTAATAGATAAAGGCTATTCAGATTCTCCTTTTTTTTTTCTTGAATATACTTTGGTCATTTGTGTCTTTCCAACACTTGAGCCATCTCATCCAATTTATAAATTTATACTCATAAATTTGTTTATAACTTTTCTTTATTAATCCTTTTGTGTCTACAGAATCTCTTTGATGTTCCCTCTTTCATTCCTAATATTGGTAATTTGTGTCTCCTCTGCTGATTACTCTGGCTAGCAGAAAAAATAAATCAGTTTTAATAAAATAAAATTCAAACAGAAAAATTTGACAGATGTATGACAAATGAAGAGCTAAATTCCTTACCATAATAGGAATTCTTTCTAATTGAGAAGTACTTTAATCACTGTGATGATCAAGATAAATTTTGTCTAAGTATGCCTGGAATTTCCCATTCTTTTGAGAGTGACAGACAAGAAAATATTACAATATAGAGTGATGAATTATATACCAAGATAAAATATGAGAAATGTGACTGAATTTTGTTTGACCTTTTCTGAAGAAATGCTAATTTTAATGTCTCTGATTTGGGAAATAATAGAGTAGAGGAGGGTATGCAGATGAAGGATGGCAGAGAAGGAAGTGGCAAAGGGAACTATACCTGTTTGACCAAAATACAGAGCTTACAGTTATGAGGCAATATCATGGGAAGTGGCAAGGATATAGACTTTGGAATCAGATTGATATGGGCTGGAGTCCAGATGTCTCCATTTGTCAGCTATATTATTTTGTACAAGTAATTTAATGTCAATAAGCTTTAGTTTACTCATACATTAAAGGTGACGATAATGCCTACCTCATAAAATTGTTGCAAGGAATAAATAACCATATAGAAAACAATTACCCTGGTGCTTGGCAAAACATTGTAGCAGAAATAGTAGTAGTCATAACTCAATTTGTTGAGCACCATACAAGGAATTTTGCATATATCACCCCATTGGATTTCTATAACAGTCTTAAAAGAAACATACTGTAAGTGCTAAATAAATGATAGGTTTATAGGCATATTGATTGGATAAGATGGAGGCAAAGTTTTCTATTCCAAATGCCTGCTTTGGGCCAGGAGTTCATGACTTGGATTTCCATGTTGCTTTGTCTGTAAATTTGGGCCTTTCTGGACTTTGTTCACTATAAACATGACCCTGCCTATCACAGCATTGCAGCAGTCCTAAGATGAGGAGTAATAGTATTACTTATTCTCTACTTGAATAAGGTACCATTAAATGTGAACAGTCAGTGATTTTCCCAGAACAAATAGATATAAACATGATCATATGTACACACATACTTATATATACACACATATCCCTATTATTAAATAATTAAAGCCAAAAATGACAATTTAACTGAGCATATACTCAGCTCAGTAAAACTCAGCATCTTGCCTGAAATCCTTTAACAAACAGTTAAAGATAATAGTGTGGGGAACATAGGAAATTGTGCTTCCTTGAATTCCCCAATAGTGTAGGCAATGGCAGTGGTATAAATGCAAATCATCTAACACTTTCTCCAAATGGAAAAATATCAACAGCACCCCAGTATGCACAGGGGTTATCGGTTCCTTCAGGAACAGGGCTAGGGGAGTATAGACTGCCTCTATTGTCACTCTAGGGAGAGGGTTGGGGAAGGAACTAGTAAGGGCAACAACAGCTTCTCCTACCATTTGTAATGCTGTGTTTTCTTGATTTTCCATTTGTCCAGTTACTGAAACCCTTTATCTGTTTTCCAGAGTTTTGAGGAAGATGGCTCTGCTATTTTTTGCTAGTTGTTCAAAGAGTCTAGGGGGAAAAGGCACTCTGGAGCATCTTATGCCTCCATCTTGGTCAAATTCAGAGACTCAAGTCCAAAAGTAAAGCATCAGCAAGACAATTTTTTTTCCCCCAACGTCTGTAGCATTCTGCCACTGGCTTGCTGCAAACCATGGGGTTCCTTGGCTTGCGTCTCTGCCTCCTATCAAACGGCAATCTCTTGCCTCTCCTAACATTTTTAAAGATGTATTTTTTTTTATTTGATACTCACCCTGTTACTACAAACATTTGACTGCTTTCTGGAGTTTTGAGGAATACAGTACCCTGGAGTATTTTATGCTGCCATCTTGGTCAATTGGCTATTCTGGACATATCTGAGATTTTCTTTTGCTATGAAGATATATTTCCATTATTAATAGAGATAATTGGTGATAATGAATAATTATTTGATGAAGTGTATTAATTTTAATTTCCTGACATTGATAAGTGTACTGAGGTTATGTAATGGAGCCATCTTGTTTTTAGACTACACACAGTGAAATAGTAGTGGCAAAGATAATATCATGTCTGCAATTTATGCTCTCTCTCCCTCTTTCTTTCTTTGTATATATAAAGTAAATATGGTAAATAATAAAATTTAGAAAATTTCAGTGACAAATACATGGGAATTCTATGTATTATTTTTGCAGCCTTTCTGTATGCCTCAATTTCTGTCAAAAAAAAAGAAGAAAAATCTCGTTTTTATGTCCAAATGAATCTGGAAAATGCATGCCTTTGTTCTTTCTGTATGAAAATAGATAAAACCCATGCTTTTGAAAGCAGGTTATAAAATGAAACAAGTGTTATCAACATACAACTAATGCAAAGCAGCAATTTTTAAACATTTTTATTATAAAAATATTCATTTTCTATCTTTGCAATTTTTAATAGCATCATTAAAGCAAGACTTTGTTGCTTAATATGTTTTCTAGCCTCTTGACTCAACACATTTATTGTTTAATTTTATTCTGCACCTTTTAGTTATAGATATTGGCATTGGGTCAAAATCTATGGGGTTTTTTCTGAAAACTCTGGATTGTATTTTGAAAAACACATCAATTTTAGCACCAAGGAGGCAAATTGATTGCTTAGTTGTTAAATAATCTTAATGAGATGTCAACGGCAGAAAAATATTCTCAATTGTCAGCAAGGTCTACAGGTAATGAAACATTGATTTTTTTAAAAAACCTGTAAATCCATTTTGCTTACTGTACAGGAAGTAAATGAAAAATAGTTATTTGTTTCCAAGGGCAAAATCCATTTTCAGATAGTTAATTTAATATTTTAAATTCTTTATAATCTCTCTACTCTTGTGAGGTATTTTTTTATTTTGCACTGTTTCCATTGTGAGAAAATATTCATTCTCAAAGCAAGTTTCAGGCCAAAACTCTGACTTGGATTAAATCTTCAGAGAGATTATTTTTGAAGAGGATCTATAACAAATGCTCTATGAGTCTGATAAATATGATGTGAAAAGCCTTAGCCTAACTTAATTATTTTTATTCTCTCATTTATTTAATGAAGGGAGCAAAAGACCAAAATACATTTATATTTATAACACGTGGTCAAGCCCAAGATCAAGGGCAGAACTGCAAAGTCATACAGGAAAGTATGTGGATACAGGGAGGGATGAGAAATTAGAGGAATAATGCAACCTATACACTAAAATGAGGAAATATCTGATATGTTGTTTTAGAAACAAATCATTCTTTTTCCCTATCAGTGTTTTATGATGGTGGAAATAGAGTTGGCTCATAAAGTTACCAAATATATCACCTTACAGGAGAACTCACTTTAAAAAAACGTATTTTCATTGAGAAATCTTTACATTCGTACAGTCAATACATATATATATATAGTATACAATCAGTGGCTCACAATTATATGACATAATTGTGTATTCATCACCATGATCATTTTTAGAACATTTGCATCACTCCAGAAAAAGAAATAAAAAGAAAAAAGAAAAAACTCATAGATCCCATACCCCAAACCTCTCCCTCCATTGACCACTAGTATTTCAATCTACCCAATTTTTTTACCCCTTATCCTCCCTATTATTCATTTATTTTTACTTTTTTTTTTTAACTTATCTTTGTATATCTTGGATAAAAGGAGCATCAGACACAAGGTTTTCACAATCGCATGGTCACATTGTAAAAGCTTTATAGTTATACAATTGAGGAGAACTCACTTTTAATGAAAATCATGAATGTCTTTTTTCAGATCTATGGAATGTCACATTGTGACTTAATATCTTATATTGATTTGATGGCGAAATTTTAATTCCATGATCCATTTAGGGCAAAGAATACCAAAAAATGTTAAGTCATGAATTGGCAGGAAAACTATTAGCTATATACAATAGAGGTGTTCAGCAGTATGAGCTTTGTCTCCTTAGCTTTATAACTTAGTCTTGTGATAAGAATTGTCCTCCCTTTGTTACAGTGGAAAAGATGAACATTTACTCCAAGTTCAAAAAGAAAGAAAATTATTAAGTGAAATCATTCCAGAGGGCAATAATTCTGATGTTTTGTTGTACGTGGACAAAGAATAAAATGTTTCTTTCAAGATTTAACAATGATTTTCAATCTTAATTTACTGCAAAATAAAAAGTTTGAGTTGTAAACATTCAATTTTCTGCTTGATAAAATGTTGAAAATGTCTGGGATGTTTTTCAGTTTCTATAAATGCTTCTAATATTTTTTATTGTTGAGAATTTTTTATGCTTTGTATGTCTGAGTATGAACAGATTGCTTATGAGCTTGTTATAAACACCTGAAGGGAGAAGGTTTGCAGTGACAACACATAAGGAATCTTAGCAATGGTGCTAATATCCCTCAATGACAGACAGCATCCATTTCCAATAATTGTGCCATAGTGATGCTACAAGTTCACAGAATCTGACTGGATATCTGTTAACATGCTATCTGTCAAATCTAAATCACAGTTATAATTATTCACAAGACATTGATTTTTATCTTACTGACAGAAGCATTTAATATCACTTTTCTTTACAAGGGTGGTTCTGATTTAAGCACACAATTGTGCTGTGGTTATAATAGACATCAGTAGAACTTGGATCTGGGATCTAATCTTCACCCTTCCAATGTCTATCTATGTGTTCTGTGACAAATCCAGTTTTCATTTCCTCATCTGTGCAAGAAGAGGATGGGTAAAGATAATTTCCCAGATCACTTCAAACTCTAATAGTTAACCTACTGTGTTGGCTAAATTTTCATGGGACATTCCCTCCTAGTGTGTTTGTGTAGGCATAGAAATTATTCCAAGCTGCAGGTAGCCCTGGTCTTCTTTACATGGGAAGAAATAATGTAGTAAAAGCCCACAATCTAAAAGATCACTGATCCACACCATATCAATGCTAATTTTCAGCTTCATTACAGATTAAATAAAAAGGTCCATCACCTAGTGTTTTGGTCCTGCCCATATTAACTTCCTTTTTTTTAGCAGAATGCCCCTCTCAGAATGATTGGAAGGATTTGAAAACTCCCTAGATATTGGGGTACCTGATATCTTGCAGAGAAAACCCAAATAAAAGTGCATGCTTTTTTTCCCTAAGATTTAGAACAGCCACACAAAGTCAACACTGTGTCCATTTACCTGGAAACTTTGAATTATCTGCCCCATTTTCCCTCATATAAAGTCATCAACAATTAGTTTGTTTTTGGTTAGAAGCGTTATCTTTCATTTTTAAGGTCTGTCATTATTTACTGTGCTTTTGTGACACTGGGACAATATATTGATCAGGTCATTTTCAAAAGAAACCTCCTGCCCAGTAAAAAGAAAAAGGGAAATGTAGGATGGATCCGTTTCAGATCTGACATAAGAGAATGTTTCTATAAAAATGATATTTTTCATGATTTGATTTGTGAATGAGAATTGTTCTGTACCTCTTCCATTCTGGAGGAGGATATAGGCTTTAAATGATCTATCCATTTGCTTTGAAGTATTTCAGTATCTGCTTCCATCCTGTGAAGAAGAGATATTTTTACAATAGATGATGCAGGGTAGTGCAAAGTAATTACTCAAGTATCCCAGAATCAGACTAAGGCTTTCTATGTAATATGACTTGTTTCTAGGCTTTTCTCATTTTGGTAATTTTCCTTTTAGGATAAATAAGGTTTTCTTACTTATTTAAAGGCATTGCTAAAATGTTTGCTTTCACAATAGAAAGTGAGCTCCTTTGTTTTGGAAAGGTACATCTTCATTTTACATGCAAGAAAAATGTGAAAATCTCTATTGCTAGGCTGTTGGTGCTTTTATTAATGCCCATCCTTCATGTTTGGTATCATCCCTCCAATTCTGGAGTTGAGGTATCCCTCCAATTTTATAAGCTATACTTGATCATACTGTCTCAAATTAAGGCCACAGAACTAAAGCAGATCAAGAAGCTGAGAGACTAAAAATAACTAAATTTGATTGAAAGATAGCAAAATTGTAATTTTGATTAAAAGTTAAAACTATTACCCACAAATGCATTTACTTAATATCTTCAGGCTACGTTCTAAAAAGAAAGAGGTAGATACTGCAAGTAAGAAATACACAGTACCTTTCCCTATTCTGACATTAATAAATTATGTGAACTTAACAAGTCAGTTTTTTTTCTGGGGTCCTCACTATTTCTCGGTTGTGTTTCCTCTGGAACAAGTCCTAAAATGTATCAAGATTGCCATTAGGCTGCCCATGAGTGATAGATAGTGTTCATCTCTAATGCTAAGTGAGACTATAGGAAAAGAAAGACTCATATTCACTTTTGCTTGGGGTAAAAACAACCTTCTTAGAAAGTTATCTGGAAGGACTAATTAAAATTTAAAATATGTATGTGCCTCAGACCAGCAATCTCACTCTCAGATACTAATTTATTAGAGATAAAAATATTAGTATGTAAAGATGTATATGTAAGAAATTTATCACATCACTGTTTTTGGCAACCAAGAACTGGAGACCACCCAGGTGGTCATCAATAAAGGATAGTTGAACAAAGTAGGCAATTCACATTCTGAAATACTATGCAACTTTTAAAAGGACATGGATCGATGTGAACTGACTTGGAAAGATATCCATGATGCATTTGTAAAGTGAAAAAACAATTTATAAAATACAATATAGTGTTATCCCATTTAAAATTAAATCCTTGTACTTGTTTTTATGTGTTCTATATGCTTGTAATAAAAAGGGAAAGTGGATGGTTATATCCCAAATTAGCAGTAGTAAAAAAAAATCAAAGGGGGTGGCTGGGGTGGCTCAGCAGGCAGAGCTCCGACCTGCTGTGCTGGAGGTCTGGAGTTCGATCCCTGGTGCCTCCTGCCCATATGCAAATTATAAAAATAAAAAAAACTATAAAAAAAAAATCAAAGGAAGAGTGAGATTTGTTACTTTTTCTCTGAATGTGTTTGTCCTGCTTGTACAAGTGCATGAAGTATATTGCCTTTTATGGATGAGAGTTCCCCATTTTAGGATAAAGATTTTTAAGCATACAGGAAAGTTGAAAGACTTTTGCAGTGCATAGCCATATGTGCACCATTTGGATTCTACCCCACTAATATTTTACTTTATTTGTTCTATCACATATATATCCAGCTATTCTTTGTTCTATGGTATTTTCTGGATACATTTCAAAGTACATTGCAGATATCAGACTACTTCCCTTAAATACTTCACTATGCATAATGGAGAACATTTTAATTGAAATTTAAGTAAAATACGTTTTAAAGAAATATCTGTGGGAGCTCTGGTCATGGCTTTACTTGCTGGGTATCTTGGTTCTCTCTTCTCCCCATATAGAAGGACTTCCTCGTGTCTGTGAAATAAAGGAGGAATTAGGCATTGAGCTTTGAAAGTAGGATTGTGAAAGTAGTGGAAAAATCAACATTCTTTCTGTATCCTTTGGATGTTGGGGTTTAGGCAATCTATGGACTAGAATACATTTTAGAAAATGCTTGTTTGGAATTCAATGTGCGTTGTGCTGGTTTGACTCTGTTATGTACCCCAGGAAACACTATGTTCTTTTAATCTATTCTTGTGGGAGCAGACCTATTGTAAATGGAACATTTTGGTTAAGCTACTTGTATCAGCTAGGATTCTCTAGAGAAACAGAATCAGCAGAAAATGTCCGTAGATATAAAAGTGTCTCATGTAAGCGTGGAAACAGAGTCCAAAATCTAGGGCAGGTTGTGAAGCTGATGACTCCGATTAAAGGTCTGCATGAACTCCACAGGAGAGGTTCACTGGCTGAATCAGGAAGAAGAAACTGTCTCTTCTGAATCCTCCTTAAAAGCCTTCCAGTGATTAGATTAAATTTCACTCATTGCAGAAGACACTCCCCTTGGCTGATTGCAAATGGAATCAGCTGTGGATGTAGCTGATGTGATCATGATTTAATTCTATGAAATGTCCTCATAACAACAGCTAGGCTAGCACTTGCCCAACTAGACAAAGGGGCACCACCACCTGGCCAAGTTGACACTTGAACCTGACCATTATACTACATCAATTAAGATGTGACCTACCCCATTTAAGGTGGGTCTTAATTCTTTAATGGAGTCCTTTATGAGAGGATAAAAGGCAGGGAAATTTGGAGAGAGAAAGAAAAAAGTGCCCAAAAACATTTGGAGAGAGCCATTGAAACGAGAACCAAGAGAAAAGGACCAGCAAATGTTGCCATGTGCCTTCCCATGTGACAGAAGAACACTGGATGCCAGTAACTTTTCCTTAGAGAAGGTATCATCTTCTTAATTCCTTAATTTGGACATTTTCATGGACTTAGAACTGTACATTTGTAACCTAATAAATCCCCATTGAAAAACCCAATGCATTTCTGGTATATTGCATTCTGGCAGCTTGAGCTAACTGAAACATGTATTGTTTATACACTGTAAAAATTCAAGCCCAAGATCTTCAAGGAGATTTAGGCTTTTGGAGACATAAAAGGTAAAATGCTCAGAGTTTAATTACTGAGAACAGAATCCACTCTACATAAGTGAACAAAAATTTATTACAAGGCATTCTATACCTTGCAGAACCACTGGGAGGGTTGAAGAAACAGACTCTAAGTTTAGATTCCAGGGAGCATTTCCAAGTCTGTACAGCAGAACTGAGTGGCCAGGGGAAGTTGCTACCTATATGAGAAACTATATATAGAATCAGAAAGATATCTTCATGGCTGTTAATTCCAGAATGATACCTCAGCCTTTGCCAGATATCTTTCAAAGGAAGAAACTACTTATGGAGTCAGGAAGTCATTGCTATAAGTGTCTGTTCCAAAATCCAAAAATCGTCCACACCAGCTATATGAAAGCTCCTCCTCCTGCTTCCTGTTCAAATAAGTCAGTGCCCAAACCAAGTTCATACCTGAAATCTCATTATAATGGACTGTGTGAAATGTTTTATAGAAGGCATTCTCAGTTGACTACAAAATTCAGTTCTCTTCTCCCTGAGTATGTGGCTAGACTGTGTTTCTCAACCCCCCTTGCACATATATATGGCCATGTGTCTTATATTTTTGCATAGAAAGTGTGAGTAGAGGAAAGACATGCCACCTTTGTGTTGGTGCTTTAAGACAATGGTCAAATCTCATCTACATTTCTTTCCCCTTCTTATTAACTTACATGTACAAAAATCCCAGATTCAGTCTAAACTGAGATTGACGATTTTGTGAGCTGAGTGTTAGGACACAGGATGCGAAAGAGGCCTATTTACCTGTGGAGGGGCGAGTGTGGGAGGTGGAGCTCCTTCTATGGAAAAAGAGTAACAGGGGATTTGTGGAAAATGGACAGGAATGGTTCTGAGTGCATTTTGGTGTCTATGGTTGATTGCATCATTCAGTCCCCATGCAGCCCTGCCAAATCCTAGAGTGGGGAGTAGGGGTTGTAACAATGATCTAATGTCAGTTAAAGCAGCTATTTCTATAAAATTCCATGGGGCACTGCCATATGAATTGCTAGCAGCATTGGGGTGGAACAACCCCTATCAGAGACACAGTTTAATACAGGTGGCAGCAGGATTCGCGATGGTGTTGGCCAGTGCTTTCTGTGGTTTTGGCAATTGGCAGCTTTGCTTAAAGGATGGACACTTCATCCTTGCAGCCTTTGCTTAGCAACAGTGGCCAAAGTTGGGAGGATGCCACTTTTGGAATCATCAGAGAACACAGAGACTGCTCAGTGGGCTAGAGGAGGGAGAAACATGGCTAAATACCATGAGAAAGATGAGAGGAATTGACCTTGGAGGACAAGTGCGACCTTGAGAAGGATTTTGGAAACATTTGATAGGGGATGAAGCTTTCACAAAGTCAGGAGTGTAATCATAGTGCTACTGTATTGTATTAGTTATTTTAGTCCAAATTTTCTTATCTGTGTGTAGTGAGAAAGATAGATTAAATTAATGAGAAAACTGTCTCAGAGAGTTAAGTTAACTTGTACAAAATTCTATACAGGGCTAATGAGTTGTGGGTTTATTTGACTATCCATGCTGCTATCTTCATATCTGAAGCAAAAGAGGAGGTTCCAGGGAAGAGAAAAAGATGGAAGTATTATAAGGATAATAAATTGCAGGATCCTAGATAAATTTGGAAATGATAGGTTTAAGGCCATAGTCTGGAAAATTAATTAAAGACATTTTGAAAATGAGATGTAAGAAAATCAAGCAATCGTATTTTAGGCAAAAGATAATAAACATATGGAATTAGAAAATAAGAAAGCTAACTGAATTAACATACAAACAAAATAGTTAAGGAAAGACATCTGGAACAGGTGAGAAATAAGCAGAGGAAACAAAAACTAGTTTGAAACAAACGAGTATGTTGGTGAAAGCAAATTTTTTTCTCTCCTTTGCTTGACATATGCTATGTTTCTCTTAACCATACTCCCAAACAATGGACATTTCAAGTTCTTATATTTGTTTCTGGGAATATCTAGGAGCTATTCAAATATATCTGTCAAAGCAAATCATTCTCAGGGCTAATTCAGCATGTATCTAATTTCCCACAAAATATAGATCTTATGTTTCTGATTACATATCTCGGGCCACAAAAATAACAATGACAAAAATGACTATTTAGTGTGGTTTTCTAAAGCAACAGGAAATAATTCAGTAATGTACGATTACAAATATCTTTCATCATGTTTTCTTGTGATGTTCAGACATAAAATAAGGCAATTTTGAGGATAAGAGATGAGGGCGCATTATCCTTTTGTTCCTTGTTCCTCTGGAGGTAATCACATCTGTATGAATGACGAGACTATCTCATTTTACGTGGATTACCCTGCTTTGTGTTAGAAGTGTAATTTCAGTCTATCGAATGTCTTTGGTCACAGCCTTATTACGTAGTAGTGTGGATGGCTGTTGATGTGATGTGATTTGGGGCGAGGCATTGAAGATAAATCCTGCTCAACCCATTTCCCTCCGACTGGTTAGATTTTGGAATCACTGCTTACTGTTATTTTCCAAAAAGCAAAAGAAACAGCAAATGAATAGATTTCATGATGAAATATGGCCTTTTTTCTTGCTTAAGAATATATTGTTTACTCACAGAGAACTTTGGATACCAAGTCCTAAGGCAGGAACATCTTGCAGCTCAGTAGTCTCTGGTGTTCACAAGAGAGCAATGGCAGAATCACATTGGCCGGAGAACTGGCCTAGCAACAGAGTAGATGAGTGGTTATGGATTTTGTCCTTCCCAAGATATGGTAGATTGAATTATGTTCACTAGAAGAAAAAAAAAAAACCCACATGTTCTTAATCTCAATCTCATTCTGTGAGTCCTGATATACAAACAGGACTTTCTAAAGAGGTTATTTTTAGTTAATATGTGACCAACTGAATGAGGGTGGGTCTTAATCTGTATTACTGAGGCCTTATAAAAGGCAACTGGAAAGGAGAGGACTTCATTGTAAGGTGGAAATTTCCATCTCTGTAACAAAGCTGCTAATCAACAAAGCAATGGAAAGCACTGGCAAAAAGTTGCCTCAATCTCTGATGTCATTGCCATCACTGTCACAAATCCTGCTGCAGCCCGTACTGCTGCTTCTCCAACAGGGACCACCCCATCCCATTGCATGACGGTGCCCCATGGGGATTTATAGAAATAACTGCTTTAGCTGACATTAGATCTGTTGTTACAACCCCTACTCCCCACTCTAGGACTTGGCAAGGCTGCATGGGGACTGAACGATGCGATCACCCACGGACACCAAGATGCACTCGGAACCATTCCTGTCCACTTTCCACAAATCCCCTGTTACTCTTTCTCCAAAAAAGGAGCTCCTCCTCCCACACCCACCCCTCCACAGTTAAATAGGCCTCTCTCACATCCTGTGTCCTAACACTCAGCTCACATAATCATCAATCTTAGTTTAGACTGGATCTGGGATTTTTGTACATATAAGCTAACAATAAGGGGAAAGAAATGTGGATGAGATATGACCATTGTCTTAAAGCACCAACTCAAAGGTGCAGCCAACACTACAAAGTACAGACTCCAGGAAGGAAGCAAGCCTTGCTGATATTTTGAGTTTGGACTTCTTCTAGACTCAAAACTATGAGACAATAAATTTCTGTTATTTAAGTCAATCCATTGTGTGATATTTGTTATAGCAGCCTAGCAAACTGAGGCATAAGGTTTACTGATAAAGTACATATGGTATGACAGCATGTAATTTTTAAGTAAGTTATTGTCCTTGACTAGATATTTCAGGAGAAAGATCTGCTCAAAAGGATACTTTAATGTGGATTGACACCAGAATGTTTTCTGCTTAACTTCTCAAAGACTTAATATTTTGGAACGATTGAGAGGACTTGAAATTCACATTATTATAGTCATGTATTTATTCAGTATGTATTTCTTGAGCAATTACTAAGGTTCAGACTATGCTAGGTGTTGGGAACACAAGAAAAAATAAGCCAGGGCTCCAGTCTCTGAAAATCTCAGAGTTTAATGGGAAAAGGTGAAAATGCAAACCTCTAAAATAATAATATAAAATGCAACTTTAAGAAGTAGCATTGCTGATCTATGGAAAGTATAGTGGGGGTGCTGCATAAAGAGCAACTCATTATTCCTAAGAAGAATCAGAAATGTTCAAAGATATCATATTTGTGCTGGGTAAGTTTAATTTTTCTGGGAATAGAGGAGAGGTGAAGAATATTCAAGAAAGAGGGAGAAATACCTTGTTAAGATATTAGCACTCACTAAGCCATCAAAATGGATGTTGTAAATAATAATAACTAGGAAGAGGGAGAGATACCTTGTTAAGATATTAGCACTCACTAAGCCATCAAAATGGATGTGGTAAATAATAATAATTAATTGTCCCTTAACAAGGGCTGAAAGAACTACCACACCCAGTAGGTAATTCTCATTGGGCTGCAACATGCAGCACTTTCCAGGGAGGATGGGACAGCACTAATAGAGGCCTTAAGTGAAGGCCCTGGGCAAGCAGCTGGGTGGGAGAGAGGATGCCTACAGGAAGGTGGAGAGGCCAATAAAAAATGCATTTTTTAAAATAACTTTGGTTAGATAGCATCAGTCCTCATCAATTGCAGCCCATCAGCAGCCAGGTATCCAAATCAGGATGACATTAAAAATATGGAAGGAGCAAAATCAATATCCATGTTTCTAATAAAGAGCAGAATTCAGCCTGTCCCACTGAGGTTGTCGGTTCTATCTCCAGGCCTTTTACATTCTGTAAAATGATGAACTATGAATGCATGCTCTATGTACCCCAGAATTTCAAATAATGGTTGGGAAAATCAAAATATACTCCTGTCACTTGCAGTTTGCCTAATTTTATACAGGCAGTGTTAGCTTATAAAGCCAAATATATATTTCTGTTGCTTGCTTTGAGCTTCTTGGGTTGTATCTGCTTGATAGACGTGAAAGGTCACATTGAGGTCATGAAGAAAAGCAGCCACTGACTATGGACAGGCTCTCAGAGAAAGCCTAAACAAGGTGGTGTTAATTGTCATAAAAACATACCCCAAGATCTCCACATTTCAAAAGTGATATTTAGATGCCAAAAGCAATGTTACATTTCTGGGTATCAACAGAATTGCGAGAAGCTTTTCTAAGACAATCATAGGCCTGAACTTTAAAAACTTAATATTTTTTAACATGACAATTTGGCTATGCATATGGAAAATAGATTAAAGTACAAAATTGTCAGTAGTCTCAATAGAGGTAAAGGAATTTTCCTGGTAGCCATCAACAAACAGCCTTCTTATTTGGAGGCCCAGACAATGAATTTATACATCAAAGTGCCTTGCTTTCTGAACAACTGAATTTCTATATACCTTGTGTCATGTGTTAGGTGATTATGACCCCTACCACCCTCTCCAGTATGTCCTTGTCATACCTCTGAAACCTGTGAATTTGACCTTACTTGGAAAAAGGGTCTTTGCAGATGCAGTTAAGGATCTCAAGATGTGATCATTCCAAATTATCCCAGTGAGCCCCGAATCCTGTGACAAGCATCCTTATATAAGAGTGCAGAGGACACATGGAGGAGAAAGACATGTGAGGACAGAGGCAGAAACTGGAATGATATGGTTATATGACAAGGCAGGTCAAGGGTCGCTGCCACCAGAATCTAGGAGAGAGACATGGACCAGATTCTCCCTCAGAGCCTCTAGAAGGGAACAACCACGCTGACACCTTGGTTTTGGACTTCTAGTTCAAACTTTAAGATAATAAATTACTGCTGCATTAAGCTAATCAGTTTGTGGTAATTTGTTATGGCAGCCCTAGGAAATTAATACACCTGTGAGCCCTTGACAGTGGAGCAGCCAGTAACAGAATTTCACCTTGTCATGTGCTTCAAGAACCTGGTGCAAGGTCTTATCTACTTGGGAGAAGTCTGCTTGCTGCTTTTCATTGTGTCTCCTAGCTCTTCAGAATGGGGCTTGGGACAATTGTCCAACATTCTGCATGGAAGACGCATGGCAAAGTCAGGTGAATTATCACAGGGGCCACACATTGGGGCAGAGAAGCATAACATGAGAAGCAGACAGAGTGTGGCTCAACTCCACTTGTGCCAAGTTATCCCATCTCTCAGAACCTTGGTGTTCTCACGTATACAATAGGATTGTTGGGAGGATTTGGGAATGAAGCCCTGCCTCCATGGTTCAACTTCCAGTGTCCAGGAAAACTCACTTAGTGTCCTCATTAAAGCAAGCCATCCCTTTATCAGAAACAAACAAGGAGGAGAGGTCAAGTCTGCTCTGGAAAGCCAGGGGTTGGCTGCTGCCACTGGTGCCTCACTTGATATCACAAACAGGCATGGGAGGGAAAAGGAGTAAGGGTTGTGTGAACCTACAAAGACCAAAGGATCTAAGAGAATGCTACAACCCTCAGTTTTATCATTTTCACTTATAATCTTGCCAGTATCACTATTCTGAGGTGAAGATTGATTTCTTGTTTGTAAAGACCTATTTGCTAGAACAAGAGAAGCAGAATTCAAGTGCTGTTGTAGTTACTGAAAGTGGCAAATGCTGAGACTTGTGTTTATGTCAAGCATTTGAGACATCTCTTATAGACCAACTACTAAAAGAGGAAAAACTAAAGCCTTAGAGGCAAATTAGGAGTTTACACAAGCAAATAACATTTAGAACTACATGATGGCTGTGAGGATGGAAAGAAAGAAACAAATGTGTAAACAATCATTGAGACAGAGCAGGCAGATTTACCAACTAATAGAATATGGCAACCAAATGATTTAAAAGATGCAAAAATGACTGTAATATTTTGAGCTGGGAGAAGGTGTTAAGATCGGTAGAAAATGAAGATGAAAGGATGGGCACATGGTGATGGGAGAATGCTGACACTAGATTGGGACAAACTGAGTTCCATTGGTGAGGGGAAATATCTAGCAGGTGACTGTGAATGTAAGTAAGAGTCTCTCTCTCTAAGGATGGTAAAGACCCATGGGAGAGGATGCAAAGTGACCTGGGAGGGTAATCTACATAATTGGATGCCAAAACATTTAAGAGGTAAGGGTAGTTTAAGAAGGAGGCCAACAGTGCCAAGTCAAATGAGGAGATAGGAGGTTTGGGAAGAGTTTGGTGGCTTTGGAGGCAATAAAAGAAGCGTGTGTGGAGCAGAAGTCAGACTGTAAGGAGTTAAAGTGAAAGCAAGACCTCACAGAACAGAGGTGTAGACTAATTATCAAGAATTTCTGCAAGGAAAGAAGAGTGCTATGGTGACTGCTTAATGGGCCAACAGTAGAGGGAAAGGGGTTAGAATAGAAAAGGTCTGAACATATTTTAGGTAGAAGGGATGGGATTATAGAAATGAAAAAAATAAGAAAATTCAAAATATGCATGAAAAGAGAAAGAGGAGTATTCATGAAGAGTCGTTATTGACATGAAAGCAGTGAGATGCAGACCTATATTCACAATTAGGGTAGAGGTAGGTAATCCTTCCTGAGTCAGGAGATAGGAGATAAGAGTGATGAAAGATACAAAAGTCTGAGGATAAGAAAGGTAATATGAAAAGTTTTCATTGAATTGTCTCCATTTTGACAGAAATAAGAGGATTCAATGCCATTTTTCATAGCAGAAAAATATATTTAACCTTTGTAATAAAGATGGGTGAATACCATTTAGTTACATAACATTTCACTAATATTTACTATACTTAATTTATAAAGCAAGTAAGCTTAAATGGTGTCTGAAAAGAGATAAGAAATAAGTTCTCCAATTGAAGTTTTTAGAATTATTTTCTATCAATGTGGCTATCTTGTAGTCTATTGACCAATAAAAAATAATATCAATATGTGATAAAACTTAAACATGTTTTTCTAAGTACATAAATCACAGCATTTGCTGAATTTGAAAACATCCTGTAACCCATACATCACAGATCCAAGGCTTGTAGGAAGAGCAGCCAGACTAATGGCATTGTAGAAGCCTTTCCACATAAAATGGGATGTCATCTCTACCCAAATTCCCTGTGTACTACATCAACAGTTGTAGTACACAGGGAGTGGTAGTACACTGATGGAGTGATAAGGCCATCAGTGTACCTCTTAAATTACAGCAACATTCTTTCTGTCCACTTCCACTTTTACCTAATTCATGGCACCAACCCAATATGGAAGCAATTTTTTTAATGATAGATTGAAACACAAACTTGTTTCACACTGATTCTGAGGAAGGATCTATGGATGTCACTTTCCTATTGCATTCTGACGTATTACACATTTTTTTTCTTTTTTTTTTTTTGCATGGATAGGCACCGGAAAATGAACCCAGGCTGCTGGCATGGCAGGCTAGAACTCTGCCTACTGAGCCATCATGGCCCACCCCATATTACACATTTTAAAGAAAAGACGTGCACCCACCCAACAAAATGCAGTAAGCACATTGTAAGTATTGAGCTTTAGATGGAACTGAACCATTACTTATTGTTCAGTAAATGACAATAGTACTAATGTAGGTGAACCATTATACAATGTCTGTTACATTACATTGCATGTATTTCCTTTCCCCCTGAGTAGCTTTGTCATAATAAGTAAAGACGTTTGTAAATTACATAATTACTGGTTACTTTTAAATATTGCACTAATTATATAAAGAGATTTACCCCTAAAGCTCTAATTGAAAGGTTGGTAGTTAATTGGGTGACTCAGCTTCTTGCAGAATTACAGTTTGTAGATATATGGGTGAAACCCAGGGGCTAGCGACTTAGCTTCACTTATATTTTCTGATTATTTTGATATTATCTAATATTTCCACTATTTCAATTATCTAATTGTTCTTCAGGATGAAAGCCACAGAAGCAATAAATTTTTTAAAAAGTGCATTGAGAGGAAGATATCTTTGACTTTTATTTCCCAGTATCAACATCATGCTGTAACATCAATTGTTTATAGAAGCAATAGTCTTGCCTACACAGAACCTGATGAATTTGAATAATAAAAGGGAAGCTTTACAAAGCAGCTATGAAAGGATTTAATACTCCAGCTGTAATGATGTGGAGCCTTTAACATTGCAAAGAAAAGAAATATTTATTGACATATTTTTCTAGTTGAACTTATGTGCTGGGTTTCATAATTTTCATAATTATTATAGAGTGAGTTTTAATAACATGTTTGATAGGCTTCTGAAAAGGCCATTGGTTTAAGTATCCATAATGTGTGTGATTTCTGCACTCTCCTTCCCCATATAAGCTGTATGAATACCACACAAACAGTGTTCTTTCATAGCTATTCATCTTCTGTTTTTTAAAATGCTACACAAGCTCTCTATGTTGAAATTACATCTGATTGACTTGGCCATGTCTTCTGTTGTGAGGATCAACCTTCCTCTAAGAGTGGAGCATGGAGTCCCAAGGTCCTTCTGGGGGCTATGACAAATTTTCTCAGCTTAATGTTTTGCTTAATATTCAGAAAGAATTATAGTCACAAAAATAAATATAGATCATAAGCTAAACAATTAGAAAAAACTTAATTCTCTTGATGCCTAAGGTGTTTACCTGAAGAAAATGGTTTTACCTCAGGTTTGTTGATGTGGTGTCCTTAGAAATAAAAGAGTAAATACGAGGACAAAAATGGGATGCATTTGGATTTAAATCCATCAATTCATTAGCCATTCATTCATGTACCAAATTTATTTTACCAAATAGAGACAATAACAACCACTACAATAACCTGAGGTATGGTTATCTGTGTATGGCTGCTGTATATGGAAAAAGAAAATTCTTTAAAACTCAATGGTCAAGTTTTCTAGTCTGATCTCTAAAGTGCTTGGAAGTTGTCAGTCCCATTCTCACAATAAGAAAAAAAAAGCTCAAAAACTGAAAACAGCTCCTTGGTCCATTAGGTAATTGAGGGGAGAGGACAACCCTTTCAACTCTGTCCTAGTTTGCTAGCTGCCAGAATGTGGCGTTTCCATATTCCAGAAATGGAATGGCTTTTAAAAAGGGGGAATTTATAATGTTGCAAGTTTATAATTCTAAGGCTTTGAAATCATCCAATATTGAGGCAATGCTATAGAAATGTCCAATCTAAGGCATCAGGGAAAGATTCCTTGGTTCAAGAAGGTCCATGACATTCAGGGTTTCTCTCTCAACTGGAAAGGCACATGGCAAACATGGCAACAATGTCTGCTAGCTTTATCTCCAGGCTTCTTGTTTCACGAATCTCCCCAGGGGATGTTTTTCTTCTTCATCTCCAAAGGTCTTTGGGTGCTTGGGTTCTGTGGCTCTCTCCTCTCCTGGCTCTGTCGTGGCTCTCTTGTCATTCTGAAGCTTCTTGTCATTCTGAAGAAGCATTTTGGAGAAAGCTTCAGAATGACAAGAGAGTCATGACAATGCTTCTTCTTTTAAAGGATTCCAGTAAATTAATCAAGACCCAGAATGGGTGGAGTCACATCTTCATCTAATCAAGGTCAATATCCACAATTGGGTGAGCCACATCTCCATGGAGATAATCTAATCAAAAGATTCCAATGTGCGTTATTGAATAGGGATTAAAAGAAAAATGCTGCTTGCACAAGAATGGGTCAGGATTAAAACATGGCTTTTCTAGGGTACATGATCCTTTCAAACCAGTACATTCCACCTTCTAGACCTTAAAAAGCACATGTTTTTCCCATATATAAATTACATTTATTCCATCACAATATCAGAAATCCTTAACCCATTTCAGCAACAGTACAAATATAATACAAGGTTAAAACTAGTACAAAGTCTCATCAAAGTCAGCTAAGGCATGGGACAGTCCTAGGCAAAATTCTCCTCTGTCTCTGGACCTGTAAAACTCAGAACAAGTTATTTGCTGGCAACATACAAAGGAGGGACAATCATAGGATAAATAATACCACTTCCATAGTAAGAAATTGAAGGGAACACAGCCATCACCAGACCTAAGCAGTTTCAAAAACCTGCAGGGCAAACTCCATTAGATTTCAACATCTGAGAGTCATTTATCTTCAGGACTTTAGAAAGCAGCAGTCTCACCCTTTCCAAGGGCCTATGCAGTGGCCCGCCTCTCCCAATGCAGACTTGATGGATATCTCTTTCTCGGCTCCACCCTCTCCAAGCATTAGGGCTGCACCCAGGTTCTCTGCCATCTCTAGGGAACACATTCAACCCCTCCACGTGGTAGCAGCCAGGCTCTCCCCAATCCCTAAGGAATGTGCTCCACCCTCTCCAAGGCCTGAGCTGGCACAACTTTTCATTGCCATGAGGTGGAAGGCCCATTCTCTGCCTTTAGGGCAAACTCACCCTCTCCATGTGCTTGGGTGGGTCTGCTTTCCTGGCAGAGGCTTCTTGACTCCAGACTTTAGCTTCCATAGTTCTGCCTCTGAAGTTATTTTTTCTCCAATATGTCCCTTTGCTGTCCCTCTCAGTCCAGACTAGCAGCGGTCCTGTGTATACAAATCCCACAACATTCTTGTTGGCTTTCTATGTAGTGTGCTCTGATCATGCTCATCAGACAGAAGGAGATTCCACAAGTTCTTCCTGGATAACTCGATCTCCAATCCTGGCTATCTCTAAAATGGCTGATTGATTTCATGTTTGGCCAAATCCTCACGTGGAGCGCCATTTTCTGGGGTCTCCATTCCTGGAAGCACAGAATTTTCCAGAACATCAATTTCTGTTTCTTTGTACTAAACAGTTCAGTTTTCAACTTACCTCCTTCCTGTCACATTTCACAATAATCTGTGAGGAGAAACCAGGGTGCACTTCCCACATTTAACTTGAAAATCTCTTTTGTTAAATATCCAAGTTCATTGCTTTTAAAATCTGCTTTCCAGCCAATGCTACTCATCAATTTTTGCCAGATTATCTGCCATTTTAAAACAAGGATCACCTTCCTTCCAGTTTACAATAACAAGTGCCTCATTTCTATCTAAATCTTATCAAAAGTATCTTTAGAGTCCACATTTCTACCAGCAGTCTCTTCAAAGCATTCTAGACCTTCTCTATCAAGCTCCTCACAACTTCTTCAGATCTTCCCCTTACCATTTAAAAAGCTATTCCAATATGTTTGGTATTTGCAAACATCAGCAGCACCCTGCTCTCAGTACCAAAATCTGCTCTAGTTTGCTAGCTACTGGAATGTGACATACCAGAAATGGAATGGCTTTTAAAAGGGGGGGTTTATTAAGTTGCAAGTTTATAGTTCTAAGGCTATGAATTCATTCAATATTAAAACAATGCTATAGAAATGCCCAATCTGAGGCATCAGGGAATGATACCTTGGTTCAAGAAGCCCAATGACATTAAGCGTTTCTCTCTCAACTGGAAAGGTACACAGCAAACAGGGCCAATGATGACTGCTAGCTTTCTCTCCAGGCTTCCCGTTTCATGAAGCTCCCCCAGGGGTGTTGTTATTCTTCATCTTCAAAGGTTTCTGGCTGCATGGACTCTGTGGCTCTCTCCTTTCTTGGCTCTATTGTGGCTTTCTTGTCATTCTGAAGCTTTCTCCAAAATGCTTCTTCTTTTAAAGGATTCCAGTAAATTAATCAAGACCCGGAATGGATAGAGTCACATCTCCATCTAATCAAGGTTAATATCCACAATCGGGTGAGTCACATCTCCATATAAATAATCTAATCAAAATATTCCAATCTACATTGTTGAAAATGGATTAAAAGGAAAGGTTGCTCCTACAAGATTGGATCAGTATTAAAGCATGGTTTTTCTAGGGTACATAATCCTTTCAAACCAGCACATACATACGCCCCACCCAATATCCCCCAAATAAAACAAAACTGGAGAGATAGGCAGATGCAAACCTGGATCATAAAACTCCCCTGGATTCAGCATCCCTTAAGGATACTTAGAAGGTAATTGACTAATTGCGGAAGATTGAGTGTGAACTAGGTTGAGAGATAAGAAAAAAGAAAAAAAAAAACTCCTGGATGCCCATTCTTAGGGAAACCCTCACACCTTTGTGAATTTTTCCTCCAGGAGTCCCATCATTTTCTACTGTGAAGATTGGAAAAAAATGTCAATATTTCTTTCAGACTTGATTATGAATTCAACATATTAGTTAGTCTTTCTTGCTTTATAGTTCATCCTACAAAGTCTTTTAGGATATTAGGTTGAACCTTTGAAATTGCTTTTTTGTAAGTCTAAAATAGTCAAATATTGTCAGTTTTATATGGTTCAATCTAATATGTATTACAAAGTTGACTAGAATAGAACCAAGGACATGACTGTAAACTAACACTTCATTAGCAGCCTGAACTTTTTTTAGGTCACAAATCTCTGAAAATCTGATGAAAGCTATTCATTTTCTTCCCAGAAACACACACACCCATACACCCATACACTCACACACTTCTCCACACTATCTTTTTATTGCATTGGAAATTCATTTCCTTCATGGAGACAGAATGTTTTGGTTTGCTAAAGCTGCTGGAATGCAATATACCAGAAATGGGTTGGGTTTTACAATGGGGATTTATTAACTTACAATTTACAGTTCTTAGACCATGAAAATGTGCAATTCAAGGCATCAACAGAACAATACCTGGTCTCTGAATACAGGCTGCTGGCATCTGTGACTCCTCTGTCACACGGGAAACCACATGGCTGGCATCTTCTGGTTGTTCACTCCTAGGTTTCATTGCTTTCACCTTCTGGTCCCAGTGGCTTTCTCTCTGAGCTTCTGTAGATCCTCTTTTAGCTTTTCCATGGCTTTTCTCTCTGAGATTCTCTTAATTTCATCTCTCAGTTTCTGTATGTGCTTTCTCCCCTTATGAGGACTCCAGTAAGAGGTTAAGATCCACTTAGAATGAGGTAGGTCATCTAACAATTGAAATAACCTAATTAAAAGGTCCTACCTATAATAGGTCTGCACCCACAGGAATGAATTAGAAGAATATGGCCTTTTCTGGGCTACATAACAGCTTCAAACTGCCACACAGAATGCAAATCACATTTTCTTTTTTAAAAAAGTATGCCTCTTTTATTCTGAACTTTGATGTGAAGAATTTCATTTTCTTAAAAACTATATCATTATAAATTGTGTAAATAAAACTAAAAATGTAAACTTTAAATTTCAGTGAGAAGATAGCTATTTCTTTTGGCTTGAATAAGAAGTAAACTTTGTGAAATGAATGTTACATGGCTTTTAAAAATCATCCTTCAACAATCCATTTTGAGTTTTCATGTCTGTCTACAAATGCTGGGAACTCTGACTGACAAATGTCTGTAATAGCATAACAAATGGAATCAGAATTCCTGTTTCTAGTTTTCTAGATGAGAATAGCTTTGTTTCAAGGAACAGCAGAATATATATCCAAGCTTTCAGGCTGAATATATACCATATCAAAGTCTTTGTTTTCAAGTCGGGGATGTGAACTTTCACAAGGCCTAAAAGCCAGCAAAGTAATGACTGTAGATTCACATCCCACTTGCAGGTCACCTAAGGAGAGGTTACCTTCTAAAGAATGTGTTTCCACATGTCTGTGCATTTTGGCTTGCATTAAAAATTGACAGGGCTGTGCTGCTTTTGATTTCACCTTAGAGAATCATTTCCTCTAGCAAAGGAAAGTTTTCAAAGTTGTTTGTCTCCAACCTCTTGTTCCAGAATGTCTGTTTGGCCAAACTGTCTCATACTTTTAAAACAATAGCTGTAATGCTGGCTATAGGGTCTTAATGAAAGGATTTACATTATTCCTTAGGCCAAAAATATTTTCCAAGTGAGTCAATTTAGAATGACACCTTCCATGCCAAATGGTTCTTTTCTTGTGTCAAAGCAAAAGGCTGATGGATGGGTGGGATTTGGGGACTCTGCCCAAAGTCAGTCAAGCTTGCTTGAATAGTCTTCTATATCATCTGAAAGAATTTTATATTTTGCTCCTATATCTTGGCAAAACATTTTGGCAATGTGATTCAAGTTCCCAACTCTAGTGAATGAGAATGCTTTCATAGTAGTAGACAGACAATCTAGATTTCTGACAAAGTCTCCAAAATCAGTGTACCTGGATATGTAACACCAGGTTCATAATTATGGATGGAATTTATTTCTCCATTCCTCTTATCAATCTACCTGATGTTGATGCCACCTAAAGGTCCCCAAGGAAAAGTATCACCCAGAAGTGCCATTTACTTACTCTTGTTACTTATCATAATGAGAGCACAGTTTGAGCATCACTTACCTTCTGAGGCCACAAACAGAATAATTACCATATATCTTATTAGAGTACTCAAAATATGAAAACAACAAGCATGTGCTGAATAAAAATCTCTTACTGATACAACTTAACATTAATATGTTATTCCATATTAATAACAAATTGGTTTGCAAATACTTACATTAACAATCTTTATTATTATTTTTTGTATGCTCTATAATGGGGTCACATTTCATTGTTTTTCCAGGTGATTATCCCCTTTTTGCAGCACCATTTGTTGAATTTTTGCTTGGTTGATTTTTTTATTCATTTGTTTGCTTAATTGTTTGTTTGTTTGGGAAGTACATGGGCCAGGAATCGAACCCAGGTCTCACATCTACTACCCTCACATCCCCAACAGTCTTTATTTTGAAAGTTAATAGTTTGTTAAAATATGATAACTACAAGCCAAAGTTCAAAATTTGTCCTTTAAATTCCCCAAGGTGATGGCACCTAGCCAATCCCCTAGTTGGCTAAGACATCATCAAGATAATTCTTCCA
The DNA here is from genome assembly GCA_004026745.1 of Myrmecophaga tridactyla. Taxonomy (NCBI): domain Eukaryota; kingdom Metazoa; phylum Chordata; class Mammalia; order Pilosa; family Myrmecophagidae; genus Myrmecophaga; species Myrmecophaga tridactyla. The sequence continues at coordinate 37,749 of PVIY010006618.1, read as the reverse complement.
TTCTATATTCATGTTTATTTACAATCCCAATGCAATTATATACCTTATTCCAAATTCTTTCCCTTAGGCCAGACTAATCTCAAAATGATTATTATTTTCATCAGGTTCTGACCATTACTGAACATTTCCTACCATAAACTTTAACCTCAACCCAGGCTTCCTGTTCCTAGTCATTCAAACATGCCACATCCTTCCTTCTAATCATCCTAAAGAAGGTGATAGTTAAGGCTTGTACCTGGTCAACTGGCTGTAGTACACTTTCATGCTCTGTATCATGGGTCTCCTTTCTCAAATGCAGAGATTTGCTTAGAGAATAGGTTTTGATGTATTATTATTTATCCTCTTATTAGTAGATCAGGTTTTATCTAAAAATGATTCTCCTCCATTCTGCACTCTTGTCCATGAATCCCTACATATAAAGTGTCAGTGTTATATAAGATGGTATTTATTTGATAGTATCTAAAACTTAATTTCAATTTGTTTAAAACCTTTAATCAATTAGTAGTTTATAAAAATTAGAGAAAATAAGAATATCTTCTAATCTTATCCAGTTCCACATTTCCTGGTACTTAGAATCTCCTGTACAATCATCCTTATTTACATATCTTCTCCTTGCTCACCGTAACATTTCTTTGTCTCTCTTCCTTATAACTGCTTTAAAGCTTTCTTAAATAAGTTAGTGTATTTTGGCATCAAAATTCCCTCAGAATTTGTAAGATACACCTTGTCCTTTCTCCATATTCAGAGATGGCAAGAATATGATTTTTAAAAGTTTTAAGCCATGGAACCCTTATTTACCTTAAAGGAGATCTTGTTCAAGGCCCCCTTATACATAAAATACATAAAAATGAAATTTTCTAGTTGAAGAGTTATGTGTGTATGTGTGTGTAGTGGGGGAAGGAAGCTTTCTCTGCAACTCTATAGAGTTCCTGTAGAACACAACTTCAAAACTAGTTTTTCAAACTATTGTCAAGTGAAGCAAAATCTTTTTTTCTCATTGCAACTTATTTCCTTTCTTCTGTGACTATTCATTGAGTACCTACCATTTGCAAAACACTTTGCTATGCATTACCTTATATTCTACTCTAATTTCCAAAATCATATCTTTCTATGAGAAGAAGAAATGAATACATTATCTACATCTTCAATATCTTATAAAACAACAGGAACTGTCAGTAATCTCATTCTTTCCAATATAAATAATCATACATGGAAACCAGTTTCTCACTTTAAAGGTTCTGTACTTGAACCATCAACATTGAATGTCACTGAGCTGGGAGCATGACAAATAATGTGGAGGATATGATTGCCTACAACATTGACAAAAGTTCAGTTTCGCCAGTTGTACCTTCAGTGACCCCAGACCTCAAATGAGAGTACCCAACCTGTCCTGAACTTCCCCACATCTGCTCCTTTATTCATGCTGTTCACTCTAAATGGGCTGCTTATTCCTCTCTTTTTAATCAAGACATTGTACTTGAAGTATCTTCAATCTACTCAGTCAAAAATATTTTTTTCCTTTTCTGTGTTACGAACTGCTTCTAGAACCACACATTATTTCCTTTATTATAATTATTTTAATATGTTTTATATCTGCCTTCTTTTAAGATAGTAAACGTCTCAAGGATGAGAGCCATGTCTTTTTCATCTTTGTATTCTCAATAGCCACTGATGTTCCCCTGATAAATTTTCATTTAATATTTGTTCAATTGAATTATAACTCTTTCAGTAATTTTTCTTACTGACCACATACTTTTGTAGTGTTCAATGTCCTGGAGATGGTAGATCTTTCAGTCAGCATCCCAGAAGTAAACATGTGGTATACTCAAAGGGTCTAACTGAAGAGATTTTAAATGAGAACATTTTAAAGGAATAGGAATGGTAAAGGGAATCAAAGAGGAAGAGTAATGCATCCCTGAATGAGCAACAATGGGAGCCATTACACAGTCCTGAAAGGGTAAGTGATGGGACTGGCCTGACCCGCGGAGAGCTGGAGGCATGGCAGATAGTCCATTTGACAGGAGGTTTGGCCATAGAAGAATAGAGCCACTGTCAAAAAGATGGCAAGGCAGGAAGGGAATTGGGGTGGGGGAAGAATACATACCCCAACCTTTCTTTCTTGTCTTCTGTTCTGTTGACTTCATGAATTAAACTCATCAGAATATAGAGGGCAAGTGAGCCTTGATGATGAATATAAGAAATGGGCCTCCCAGGACAGAGAAAGGTGGAGAACAAATGTTAGGGCTGAACAAATAGAGACTAGGAGGCACTCCCCCAGGGGCCTCCTTGAAAGAAATGATTTGCATACGGTCCTTAATTAATTAATTAATTAAGAAATAGGTAAATGAATGTAATAGAAAGAGGAAAAGTAAGGGCAAATAGAAGTACCATATTTAGACTTCCTGAATGAAGAAAGGTGTCTCAGATACATCAAGAATCATTTCCTCTTCACTAAACAGGATTTACTTTAAGTACCACAAGGATGAAGTAGTTTAGGACCACTGGGCACACAGTCTTAGCATGGCATTGGCATTCTCATGGTGAACCACACAAGCCATGGTGGAGGTGAGGCAAAGCAAAGTCTAAGGAGGAAAGGGCAGTGAACAGGAGGAGCTCAAGTAGGATAGGAAGAATGTGGAAACCACCCACGTTGTCCATGATGACTATGGCTGATGGACTAGTTCATGAACACATGGACAAAACCTGCTCAGGATTATTGGGCATATGGAAAAGGATATGCAGAAGATTTAGCATCCTGATTAGCAGATGAAAGCAAGATACAAGGATTAATGTAACTTGCCCTATATCCAAAGGCTGGTGGGGCTCAGAGATATTTGGATGACAGTTGTTTCACAGAGAACACAAAACTGTTTAATTTACAATTGTGGAAAACTTTTTTAAAAACAATCTATTACAAGGGTATAAATGATGGAGGTAGTTGTTTATACACACTGTATGCATGTGCATGTGTGTGTGTTTCTCCTCTCAAGAATAGATTATTGTAAGAGGGCAAAACTGGCTAAAAAAAAATGAAAGAAATGAAAAAGAGAAACAAAATAAATTTTCTAGGGACTCTGAAAGTAAATGTGTGATGTATTCTAGTTTTGACAATGACTGGCCAACTTGGTGAGCTCTATTTCATATTAATGTAGCACTTTGTCCAACTATCTAAACACACAGATTGGCAGGAAGGAAGAAAACATATTTTGAGTCAAAAATTGAAAAAAAAATGTCTAAAACTATGGAAATAGTGAAACCATAAGCTCTATAAGCAGATGTCTCAGAAAAAAAAGTAAAACCTTCAAAAATTCTAATTTCCTGCTATCTCCAGTTTATTCTCCTTTGGTTTTCAGACTGTCAGCTTTAGCTGGCCAGATGGACTTGGAAAAATGGCTAACATATATAGAGTTTTCCTGTTCTCTAAGTGCGAGTATTTAGAAGCTAGTGAACATCTGGATCATTTCGAAACCATCTTTCACCCAATAATTTTTTGGGGATAAAGTTGAGCCAATGTCTGCAATTCATTGCCATGTAGGTTATTTCTGGTCCTGACATTTTATTGAATTATGTGGATCATTCCATAGTGAAACTTCAGCTTATTATTGCCTTCTTTGATGCTATCATTTTTGGACACTTTTGGAAGGGGCTAACTTAAATCTCTATGAGTTATGCTCCTAGGTGACTGCTCTGACAAAATACAATCATAGAAAGATGTTTGAGCCAATTAAACCATCTGGAGCTTTCATGTTTTTAAGACTGAGAATATTTTAAATTTGTGAATCGTGCCAATAAATTTCAATCTAGCTGGACTGAGTCAGGGGAAAGAATGGCCTGTGTCTGGGTCACTTTTTATTTATTTTCAATTTATTTTTTAAGCTAAAGTACTTAGTCTTCCCTCTAGAAATAACTCTTTTGTTCATTGCCACACTGCCTTTGATATTTGCACAATGAAGGTTGATATCATTTTAACCCAGAAGCAATAAAAGTCATTATAAGTATGCACTAGTGTGGTGGGTTGAATTGTGTACCCCAATTTATACATGTTCTTAATCTTAACCTGCATCCCTGTGGGTATGAACCCATTAAAAAAAGATCTCTTGAAGATGTTATTTAATTAAGTTGTGACCAGCTGAATCAGGATGGGTCTTAATCCTATTACTGGAGGTTTATAAAGAGAAAGTGGGGTATGGGGATGGGGAAGGAGGAGCTGGAAGCTGAAAGTAAGGGGAACCAGGAAGAGAAAGGAGAGGACATTGCCATATGAGGGGAAAGCCAATGACTGTCAGCCACCCAGCCTGCTGCCAACTCCAGGAGGAAGTAATCCTTCCAGCCTCCAAAACTGTGGCACAGTAAATGCCCATTGTTTAAGCCAACCTATTGAGTGAATGTCCTGAGGTAATTGAAAAGAAGTCAAAGAAAGACCCATTCTTCCCCTTCTCCTGTTTTTGTTCATTGTCATATCTGCATGACATGCTTGTGACTGTAAGGTTAGCTGGTCTTTGACAAAATGGGGAGGCTGAAGATGGGGAATGGAAAGATTCCAGGTAATTGATGATGTCATTGAGCTGATGAATTAATCAATCCCAGAGTCACTCTGCCTGTGAGATTAAAATTCCTTGTTACTTAGGCTACTATGATTTGAGATTTCAAAAACTGTCTAATATATTTTTGTTTTTGTTTTTTTGTTTGTATACTGTGTGTCAGAGGTCACATTTCATTCTTTTTCCATGTGAGTATCCCTTTGTCATTGCACCATTTGTTGAATTTTTATTTTTGTTTGGTTTTTCATTTGTTTGTTTGGTTTTGGGGAAGTGCCTGGTCCAGGAATCAAACCCGGATCTCCCGCATGGCAGGTGAGAATTCTACCACTAAACTACCCTCATACCCCCTTAAAAATTGTCTAATATATTGTTTAACCCAAATTTCTTTATTTAATGGAAATAATGATATGTATTTTGCAGAGTGTTGTGGGCATAAAACTAAAAACTATGAAATATATGTATATAAATTTAGTATAATTCCTGCTATATAGAAAATAAGAAATAAATGAGGCTAAGCATTTCAGGTAGAAAAATTGTTTTCTGGGGAGCAGGTAAGGTATGTGAAATTCAGATAGATTGATATTTATAGCAAATTTGTGCTGCATTATTTTAGACAAATGCTTCCATGAGTGTATGGTTTAGGATGTTAATATACAATAATATGAACAGATTCTCGGGCCAATCAGATTTGGTAAATAATGACTTTAAGCAAAATTGAACAAGTTTTTTTACAGCAGGAAGAACTTTTCAGAACCTAAATTATGCTTGCATTCACTTTTTAAAATGCAATTTCATTGAGTCATATTCATCGACCATACAAACCATCTAAAGTATAAAATCACTGGCTCCCCAAATCATCACATAGTTGTGCATACATTCCATGATGAATTTTAGAACATTTTCCTTACTCCAGAAAAGAAATAAAAATAAAAAGGAAAACCCCAATCCTCCCATATACCTTACTGCCCACCCCCCCATTATTGATTCACAATACTGGTGTGTGTACTGGTTTGAAGCTATTATGTACCCCAGAAAAGGCCATTTTTTTTTCAATCCATTGTTGTGGGTGCAGATCTATTGTGGGTGGGAACTTTAGATTAGGTTGTTTCCATTGAAGATGGATCAATTCAAGGTGAATCTTAATCTTTTATAGGAGTCCTTATGAAAGGATGGAAGACAGAAAAGCTGAGAGAAATTGGCAAGAGAGAAAATGCCCAGTGAGGCAAGCAAGGACCTACAGAAATTGAAAATCAGAACTTAAAGGCAATGAAACCCATGAGAGAAAGAATGCCTGCCATGTGACAGAGGAACCTTGGATGTTATTGACCTTTCTTCAGAGAAGGAATCATCCTGTTGATGCCTTATTTGGGACATTTTCATGACCTTAAAACAGTAAATTAGTAAACTAATAAATTCCTGTGATGGTTAGGTTCAGGGTCAACTTGGCCAGGTGATGGTATCCAGTTGTCTGGTCAGGCTAGCATTGGCCTACCCATTATTGCAAAGATATTTCATAGCTGGTTGATTAACTAGAAGGTGGTTTAGTAAATGATCAATCAGTTGACTGCATCTGTGGTTGCCTATATCTATGATCAACAAAGCGTGTGTTTTCTGCAACGAGAGAATCCAATCAGTTGAAGACTTCTAAGGAAGAAGAGAAAATTTTCACTTTTTCTTCAACCAACCAGCCTTTCCTAAAGAATTCATAGAAGACCTTCATCAGAGTTGCCAGCCTCATGGCCTGTCCTAAGTATTTTGGACTCTTGCATCCCCATGGCTGCATGAGACACTTTTATAAAATCTCACATTAAGAAATATCTCTTGTTGGTTCTGTTTCCCTAGAGAACCCTGATTAATACTGCTTGGTACTGGGAGTGGTTCTTGAGAAAAAGAATCTTAGAAATGGACATTTTAAATTGGTTTTCTACTCTGATTATGCTCAAACATACTAATGACCTTATTTCCAATAATCAGGATAGAACTGACAGTCCGCGGCATGATTTTGTAATTCAGATCATAAAATATCACCATTTGATTCTCCTAATCATGCTCTTATATGAGGCAAGACTCTAGGTGACAGTGTTTGACATCTTAACAGAGTTAAGAGGTATAATGATGTTGGCTGGTTAGTCTTAGATACATTGGATACAGTTATGAGAGAAAGAGATGAGCTGAGGGCTTCAATTTTGCAACTTAAACACTGTATGAAAGACATGAAAATTTCTGCATGTGCCCTGAAAGAAAATCTTATTTCCTGTAGTTGCAGAGTTGAGCTCTCTGGAAACCAGACCCAGAGACTCAATGTGCAAGTAGCAGCTTTACAACATAAACTAAATTCCCAACCTTACAGGTGACTTCTTTTAAAGTAAGGGCTTTGATTGGAAAAGAATGGGATCCTGAAACTTGGGACAGGAACACAGGGATTAACAATGATGGCAGTAGGGGCAGAGAAACCCTGCACTCTGCTGAGTCTTTGATAGATAGACCTCTAATGGCTGAGGAAACAATCATCCAGGCTCCAGTCTGCCCTGAGGAGACTGCTATCTAACATTGAGCCTGCCTTGAGGAAACAGCTTCCTGGCCTCCTGTCTACCCTAAGGACTCTGCCATCCACCCTCCACCTAAAGAAATAAACCCTTCAGTGCTTGTTAAATCTGTAACCATCTCCCCTAGGGAAACAGCCTTCACTCCTCTGTCTAGAGTGATTAATCCTGTTTCACCAGAAGGAACTGCAATGGAATGTCCTGAGGTAATTGGCTCTGACACTTCTAATTAATTTCATGACCCACCCCTACAACCCCTTTTTCTTCAAAACTTAGAACTAGAATAAAGTTCCAATGAACCCCAAAAGGTGAGGTACAAAGTGTGACCCAGGAATTGGTTCACTATACTCCAAAAGAACTGCACGGGCTTTTCCAAATTACATAGAAAGAAATCAAGGAAATATGTATGGGAATGGATATTAAGAGTGTGGGATAATACTGGAAGGAATATAAAGTTGGATCAGGCTGAATTTATTAATATGGGCCCACTAAGCAGAGAATCTGCATTCAATGTTGTAGCTCAAGGGTTAGAAAAGGTGTTTTTTTGTTTGTTTGTTTGTTGTCTGTGTCTGAAAGGCAATTTACTGTATACTTTTTTTTTATAGTTTTGTATACTGTCTTAATATAATGGGACTGCTTCTCTACTTGAGCCATTTTTAACCAAAGCAATATAATCTAAGTAATGCAAAGTGTTAAAATACAGCATAAATATACAAAAACAGACATTCTAACTCCAGTAAGGAATATAATTATGTTTTTACATTTTAAAAAATCTACAATTATGTTTAGAATATCACACAGAGTTATGTTTAGGAAATCACATAGAAAGGGTGTTAACAGTTTTTTTGGGGGGTGGGGGGAGGTTGGCTAAAACATGGATCAAAAAGTAGCTAACATTACCTAAGGTGGAAATGCCAGGACTACCTTAGTATAATATAGCGGAGAGGATCCAAAGATTTAGAGAGATTGGGAAGTTAGAGTGGATTTATCATGGAAGACCAGCTCACACATCCCAGGAATGTCCAGAGGACATACCTTCTACCAGGACTGTGATGAATGAATGTGTGGGACAAGCTTCATTGTTCCTAAGAGTTCTGTAGTCACCTTTCTCTGTAGGTCAGATATTACTGTGAGAGCCGCTGTCACTGAGCTAGAATCCTAAAACACAATTGGGATGATAAGATCTGAGTTGGAAGAAGCCATGTCACCATAGACAAGTGGGCATGGCTACCATAATGGACAGCAGAATCAAAGCAACAATTAAAATAATCTGACTTGTAGAGACTTATGGCATTGGCTTGTAAAAAATGGGGTAACTAGGGGTAAAATAGATGGGCAGTCTACTAAATTTGTGTTTGATATGTATCAGCAGAAGAATTCTAAGTCAAGTGAACGAAAGTCCAACTTAAATTACAAAAACAGAGAGTCACAGCCCCTTAATCAAGTCCCAGACCTGAGACAGTTCACAGACCAAGTGGTCCTTGAATGAGGGGAAGTTCAGGTCCTCTTTGGGAAGGGCCTCGTTACACTGCCAAACATTTACATTGTTAACCTTCCTCCCTGCCTTCCCCAAAGAGACCTACAGTCTTTTACCAGAGTAACTGCTTTGGGAAAAACAAAATGATCAGATATTTTCTAGATTAATAGACACTGGCTCAGAAGTGACCCTAATTCCCAGAGACCTAAAACATCACTCTGGTCTATCAGACAGAGTAGGGACTTATGGAGGTCAGATGAGCAATGGAGTTTTAGCTCAGGGCCATCTTAGAGTGGGTCCAGTTGGTCCCCAGATCCATTCTGTGGTTATTTCCCCAGTTCCAGAATACATAATTGTATTGACATATTCAGCAACTGGCAGAATCCCCATGTTGGTTCCCTGATCATGGAGTGAGGGCTATTATGGCAGGAAAGGCCAAGCATAAGCCACAAGAACTGCCCCTACCTGGCAAAATAGTAAATCAGAAGCAATACCAGATTCCTGGAGGGATTGCAGAGATTAGTGGCACTCCTAAGGACTTGAAGGATGCAGGGGTGGTGATTCCCACCACATCCCCATTCAACTGTCTTATCTTTCCTGTGCAGAAAACAGATGGTCTAGAGGATGATAGTGGATGGTTATATACTTAACCAGATGGTGACTGCAACTGCAGCTGCTTTTCCAAATGTGGTATCATTGCTTGACCAAATCAGCACATCCCCTAGTACTTAATATGTAGCTATTGATCTGGCAAATTCTCTTTTCTCAGTAGCTATTAGTAAGGACCACCAGAAACAGGTTGCTTTCATCTGGCAAGGCCAGTAGTTTATCTTCACTGTCATACCTCAGGGGTATGTCAACTCTCCTGCCTTATGTAATAATATTGTCAGCAGGGACCTTGACTGTTTCTCCCTCCCATAAGACATCACATCAGTCCATTATATTAATAGATACCATGTTGCTTGGGCCTAATAAGCAAGAAGTAGCTACTACTCTAGACTTATTCATAAGGCATTTGTGTGTCAGGGTGTGGGAGATAAATTTAACAAAAATATAGGGGACTTCCACCTCAGTGAAATTTCCAGGTGTCTAATTTTGTGGGACATGTGAAGATATCCCTTCTAAGTTGGAGGATAAGCTGTTGCATCTTGTGCCTTCTATGACCAAAAAAGAGGCACAACACCTAGTTGGCTTCTTCGGATTTTGGTGACAACATATTCCTCATTTGGGTGTGCTACTCTCACCCATTTACTGAGTGACCAGAAGAGCTGTTAGTTTTGAGCAAAGGCCAAAACAAGAAGAGACCCTGCAGCAGTTGCATCCTGTTCTGCAAGCTGCTCTGCCACTTGGGCCATATGATCCAGCAGACCAATGGTGCTGGAAGTGTCAGTGGCAAACAGAGGTACTATCTGGAGCCTTTTGCAGGCTCCTATAGGAGAATCACAGTGCAGTCCCTTAGGATTTCGGAGTAAAGCCTTACCAGCCTTGGCAGAAAACCCTCCTTTTGAGAAGCAGCTTTTGATCTGCTGCTAGGCTTTAGTAGTGACTAAACACTTAACCATGGGCCACCAAGTTATCATGAGACCTGAGTTGCCTATTCATGAGCTGATTGTGTCTGACACACCAAGCCATAAAGTTGGGTGTGTACAGCAGCACTCCATCATAAAATGGAAATAGTATATAAGAGATAGGGCTCGAGCATCTCCTGAAGGCAAAAGTAAGTTACATGATGAAGTGACCCAAATGCTCATGCCCCCCACTTCTGACACATTACCTTCTCTTTCACAGTCCAGAGCTATGGCCTCTTGGGGGAATTCCTTACAATCAGTTGACTGAGTAAGAAAAACTTCGGGCCTAGTTCACATATGGTTTTGCATGATATGCAGGAGCCACTCAAAAGTGGACACCTGCAGGGTGGGCCACAGTGGTTCAGCAGGTAAGAACTCTTGCCTGCTGAGCCCGAGGACCTGGGTTTGATTCCTGGTGCCTGCCCATGTAAAAAAAAAAAAAATGGACAGCTGCAGCACTGTAGCCCCTTCCTGGGACATCCCCGAAGGACAGCAGTGAGGAGCTATCCTCCCAGTGGGAAGAAATTTGAACAATGCACCTGGTTATTCATTTTGCTTGGAAGGAGAACAGGCCAGAGGTACATTTGTATTCTAACTCGTGGGCTGTTACTAATGATTTGTTTGAATGGTCAGAGACTTGGAAGGGGTGTGATTGGAGAATTAGTAAGAAAGAGGTTTGAGGAAGAGGTATGTGGATAGACATTTCTGCATGAGTAAAAAAAGATGAACATATTTGTGTCCCATGTGAATGCTCACCAGAGGGTAACTTTGGCAGAGGGAGGTTTTAATAATCAAGTGGATAAGGTGACTTGTTCTATGGATCAAATCATCCTCATTCCCCAATGGTCTCATGAATAAAACATGGATGATGGTAGGATGGAGGTTATGCATTAGCTTAGCAACATGGACTTCCACTAACCAAGGCCAACCTGGCTATGGCCACTGCTGAGTGCCCAATCTGCCAGCAGCAGAATCCTACACTGAGCACCCCATATGGCATCATTCCCTGAGGTGAGAAGTCTGCTACCTGTTTGATTACATTGGACCACTTCCATCATGGAAGGGCCAATGATTTGTTCTAACTGGAATAGAAACATACTCTGGATATAGGTTTGCCTTCCTTGCATACAATGCTTCTGCCAAAACTACCATCCATAGTCTTGCAGAATGCCTTGTCTACTTTCATGGTTTTCCGTGCAGCATTGCTTCTGATCAAGGAATCCACTTCGCAACAAATGAAGTGGTGCAAGAATGGGCACATGCTCATGGAATTCTCTGGTCTTGTCCAGAGGCAGGTAGGTTGATAGAATGGTGGAATGGCCTTTTGAAAACTCATTTACAGTGTCAACTAGGTGGCAATACCTTGTAGACCTGTGGCAATGTTCTCCAAGAGGCTGCGTATGCTCTGAATCAACGTCCACTCTATGAGGCTGTTTCTCCTGGCCACGATTCATGGGTCCAGGAATCAAGGGGTAGAAATGGGCAGCACTCATTATCACCCCTAGTGATCTATCAGAAAATGTTTTTGCTTTCTGGCCCTGAAACCTTAAGTTCTTCTGGTCTACAGGTCTTTGTTCTAAAAGGAAGAGTGCTCCTACCAGAAGACACAACAATGATTCCATTGAACTAGAAGTTAAGACTGCTATCTGGCCACTTTGGGTTTCTCATACTTCTGAATCAACAAGCAAGGAAGAGGATTACTGTACTGGCTGGGGTGATTGATCCTGAGTATCAAGGCAAATAGAACTGCATCTACACAATGGAGGAAAATGAGAGTTTTCATGAATACAGGAATCTCCTAGGGCATTTCTTAGTACTATCATGCCCTATGATTAAAGTCAATGAAAAAGTGCAACAACCCAATCCAAGCAGAATCACCAATGGCCCAAAAACTTTAGGAATGAAGGTTAGAGTCACACCACCAGGCAAAGAACCATGGCCAGCTGAAGTGCTTGTTGAAGGTAAAGTGAACATGGAATGGGGAGTGGAAGTAGGTAGTGATAAATATGAACTATGACCATGTGACCAGTTACAGAAATGAGGACTGTTATACATATGTTTGTACTTCAAATAATGTAAGTATCTTTTTTCTGATCATATGACATAAGTTGTATTGTTCATGTCATAGTATTTAAGTTATAAGATATCAGATTTAAGTGTGAATATTACCTAATGTCTTGTACCCTATTCTGGAGAGATATTTAGTGTGTTTCCAGTTGTGCACAGGAGAGTTGAGTACTGTTAGGTGAAGCATATCTTGGTTATTGTATTCTGTTTAGAGATTAAATAAGGTTTAAGGTGATATGTATAGCTGCTAAATTGATAAGGGGTAGACAGTGATGGTTAGGTTCAGGTGTCAACTTGGCCACGTGATGGTACCCAGTTGTCTGGTCAGGAAAGCATTGGCCTAACCATATCAAGGTCATATCATAGCTGTTGATAAACCAAATGGCTGGTGTATTAAATCATCAGGCAGTGAATGCATCTGTGACTGATTACGTCTATGATCAACTAAGGGTGTGTCTTCTAAGGACAGAACCCAATCAACTGGATTTAATCCAATCAATCGAAGACTTTTAAGGGGAGGAGAGACTTTTTACTTTTTCTTCAGTTTCCAGCCAGCTTCTCGGGAGTTTATCAAGGACATTCATTGGAGTTCAAGGAGGCAGCCTTGCAGCCTGCCCTACTGATTTTGTACTCTTGCATCCCCTCAGTTGTGTGAGACACATTTTTAAATCACATATTCACAAATATCTTCTGTTGGTTCTGTTTCTATAGAGAACTGTGACTAATACATTCCTCATTGTAAAAGCCAATTCATTTCTGGTACATTGCATTCTGGCAGCCTTAGAAAAATGTAACAGTACAATACATTTGTTACTATTGATAAAGAATATTAAATATTACTGTTAACTCTAGTCCATATTTTGCAATAAATACATTTTATCCCATATACCCCTCTATTATTAACTCCTTATAATACTGTAGTACATTTGTCCTAGTTCATGAAAGAACTTTTAATATTTGTACAGTTAATCACAGACATTGCCCACCACAAGATTCACTGTCTTATATATCCCCATGTTTAATCTCCAACTTTCCTTCTGGTGAAAGTGACTGTGACTGGCATGACTCTAAATTCCATCAAATTCACACACTGTTCAGCCCTGTTAACTGTTCTCACAATAATGTGCTACCATCACTTCTGTCCACTTCCAAACATTTAAATTCAATCTAATTAAACATTCTGCACATATTAATATTACTATGTGTCATGGTCAGGTTCACGTGTCAACTTGGCCAGGTGCTGGTACCTGTTTGGTTGGGCAAGTGCTGGCCTGTCTTTTGCTATGAGGATATTTCATAGAATTAAATCATGATCATGTTGGCTACATCCACAGCTGATTTCATTTGTAATCAGCCAAGGGGAGTGTCTTCTTTAATGAGTGATGTTTAATCTAATCACTGAAAACCTCTTAAAGAGAATTCAGAATGAACAGGCTCTCTTCCTGCTTCGGCCAGTGAGCCTCTCTTGTGGTGTTCATCCAGACCCTCTATCAGAATTGTCAGCTTCACAGCTTGCCCCACAGATGTTGGACACTATGTTCCATGGTTATGTGAGACACTTTTATAAATTTTATATTTACGAATATTTCCTGTTGATTCTGTTTCTCTAGAGAACCCTAACTAATACAAATTGGTTCCAAGAGTGGTTCTTAAGAAACAGAATCTTAAAAATGGGTTTTTATGAATGGTTTTCTACTCTGACTGGGCTCAAAGGCACTAAGGACTCTGATTCTCATAACCAGAATGACGAATGACATTACCAATCCATGGAGTGAGTTGACAAAAGAGATAGTCAAAATAACACCATTTGATTCTCCTAATGCCTCACTTATACAAAGCAAGGCTCTGGGGGATAAAGTTTTTGATATTGTTATGGAGTTTTGTGGAAATAATAAGTATAGAGATGTTGGCTAGTTGTTGTTAGATACACTGTATACATTAATGAATGAAAGGAATGGGCTTAGGCTTCAAACGAGAAGCTTAAGTGCCATCTGACAGATGTAGAGGTTTCTGTGAGTGTCCTGAAGAAAAATCTTGTTTCCTGTAGCTGTAGACTTGAAATCTCTGAAAATCAGACCCAGAATTTTATTGTTAGGGTAGCAACTTTGCAATGTAAACTGAGATCTCATCTTGCATGGTGTCTGCTGTTAAAGTGAAGGCATTGATTGGAAAGGAATGGGACCCTGAAAAATGGGATGGCGACATATGGACAGATAATGATGTTGGTGGAGAGGTTGAAACCCTAGGTCATGCTAAGTCTTCTCTAGATAACCCTGTAATAGTCTGCCCTGAGGACATAGCCACCCCGCCTCCAGTCTGCCTTGAAGAATTGGCCACCTAACCTCCACCTGAAGGGAATAGCCCTAGAGTGATTAATTCTGTTTCACCAGATGAAACTGCAAATGTTAATAAGGGGTAGACTGTGATGGTTAAATTCAGGTGTCAACTTGGCCTTGTGATGGTACCCAGTTGTCTGGTTAGGAAAGCATTGGACTAACCATTACTGCAAGGACATATCATGGCCTTCTGAAGGAAATGGTTTGGAAGATACTTCTAATTTTTTTCATGACCCACCCACGCCCACCCCTCATTTCTTCCAGAACTATAACTAGACTAAAGTCCCAACAGGCCCCTAAAGGTGAGGTACAAAGTGTCACACATGAGGAGGTACATTATACTCAAAAGAACTGTGTGAGTTCTCCAATTTATATAGACAAAAATCAGGGGAATTTGTGTGGCAATGAATTTTAAGGGTGTGGGATAATGGTGGGAGGAATATAAGGCTCGATCAGGCTGAATTTATTGATATGGGCCCACTAAGCAGAGATACTGCATTTAATGTTATAGCTCAAGGGGTTAGAAAAGGCATTACAGTTTGTTTGGATGGTTGACTGAAACATGGATCAAAAGGTGGTTGAAATTACCTGAGGTTGAAATGCCAGAACTTCCCTGGTATAATGTAGATGAAGAGATGCAGAAGCTTAGAGAGACTGGAATGTTAGAGTGGATCTATCATGCAAAGCCTACTCTTACACCCCAGGATGTCTGGATGATGCACCTTTCACCAGAGCAGTGAGAAATAAATTTGTGAGACTAGTGCCATCATCCCTGAAGAGCTCTGTAATCGCACTTCTCTGTAGGTCAGATATTACTGTGGGAACTGCTGTCACTGAGCTGGAATCCTTAAACACAATGGGGATGACTGGATCCCAAGTTGGCAGAAGCCAGGTGGCAGCACTTAATCGCCGAAGACAGGGTGGACATGGCTATTATAATACACAGCAAACTCAAAGCAGGAGTCAAAATAATCTGACTCACAGAGATTTATGGCATTGGCTAGTAAATTGTGGAGTACCTAGAAATACAACAGATGGGCAGGCAGTCTACTAAATTCTTGTTTGAGCTGTATAAACAAAACAGGTCTAGGTCAAGTGAACAGAAGTCTAACTTGAATTACAAAAGGACAAAATCATGGCTCCTTGATCAATTTCCAGAATTGAGACAGTTTACAGACCCAGAGCCCCTTGAATGAAGGGGAGGCCAGGTCCCTTTGAGGGAGAATCCTGTTGCACTGCCACAAATCTATACTGTTAATTTTCCTCCAAGCCTTCCCCAAGGAGACCGATGGGCTTTTACCAGGGTAATTGTGCACTTGGGAAAAGGAAATGATCAGATATTTGGGGGATTATTGGAAACTGGTTCAGAAGTGATATTAATTTCAGGGTGACCCAAAATATCACTCTGGTCTCCAGGCTTATGGAGGCCACATGTTCAATGGAGTTTTAGCTCAAGTCTGTCTCACAGTGGGTTCAGTGGGGGCCCCAGACCCATTCTGTAGTTATTTCCCCAGTTCCAGAATGCATAATTGGAATAGACATACTGAGCAACTGGCAGTATCCCCACATTGACTCTCTAACTCATGCAGTGAAGGCTATTATGATGGGAAAAGCCAAGTGGAAGCCACTAGAACTGCTCCCACCTAGCAAAATAGTAAATCAGAAGCAATACTGGATTCCTGGAGGGATTGCAGAGATTACTGCTACTCTTAAAGACTTGAAGGATGCAGAGGTGGTGATTCCCACCACATCCCCATTCAATTCTGTGCAGAAAACAGATGGGTCTTGGAGGATGACGGTGGATTACCATAAGCTCAACCAGGTGGTAACTCCAATTGCAGCTGCTGTTCCAGATGTGGTATCATTGCTTGAGCAAATCAATAAATCCCCTGGTTCCTGGTATGCAGCTACTGATCTGGCAAATGCTTTTTTCTCAATAGCTGTTAGTAAGGACCATCAGAAACAGTTTGCTTTCAGCTGGCAAGGTCAGCAATATTTCACTGTCCTACCTCAGGGGTATATCAACTCTCCAGCCCTATACCATAATCTTGCCTAAAGGGACCTTGATCATTTCTCCCTCCCACAAGACATCACACTGGCCCATTATATTGATGATATCATGTTGATTGGACCTAGTGAGCAAGAAGTAGCAAGTACTCTAGATTTATGGGTAAGGCATTTGCATGTCTGAGAATGGGAGATAAATCCAACAAAAATACAGGGGTCTTCCACCTCAGTGAAATTTCTAAGTGTCCAGTGGTGTGGGGCAATTCAAGATATCCCTTCTAAGGTGAATGATAAGTTGCTGCATCTGGCCCCTCCTACAACCAGTAAGGAGGCACAGTGCCTAGTTTATCTCTTTGGGTTTTGGTGACAACATATTCCTCTTTTGGGTATGCTACTCCAGCCCATTTACTGAGTGAACAGAAAAGTTGCTAATTTTTGAGTGGGGATCTGAACAAGAGGAGGCTCTGCATCAGGCCCAGGCTGCTGTACAAGCTGCTCTGCCACTTGAACTATACGATCCAGCAGGTCCAATGGTGCTGGAAGTGTCAGTGGCAAATAGAGATCTGTTTGGAACCTTTGGCAGGCCCCTATAGGAGAATCACAACACAGACCCTTAGGATTTTGGAGCAAAGCCTTACCATCTGCTGCAGATAACTACTATCCTTTTGAGAAACAGTTTTTGGCCTGCCACTGGGCCTTAGTAGAGACTGAATGCTTAACCATGGGCCACCAAGTTACCATGTGAGACCTGAGTTGCCTATCATGAGCTGGATGTTGCCTGACCCACCAAGCCATAAAGTTGGGCATGCACAGCAGCACTACATCATAAAATGGAAATGGTATACACAAGATAGGATAGAGCAGGTCCTGAACGCACAAGTAAGTTACATGAGGAAGTGGTCCAAATGCCCATGGTCTCCACTCCTGCCACATTACCTTCTCTTTCCCAGACCAGAGCTATGGCCTCTTGGGGAGTTCCTTACAGTGAATTAACTGAGGAAGAGAAAACTTGGGCCTGATTTACAGATAGTTCAGCATAATATGCAGGTACCATCTGAAAGTGGACAGCTGCAGCACTGCACTCCCTTTCTGGTGTGTCCTTGAAGGACAGTAGTGAGGGAAAATCCTTCCAGTGAGCAAAACTTTGACAGTGCACCTGATTGTACATTTTGCTTGGAAGGAGAATTGGCCAGAGGTGATTTGTATACTGGCTCATGGGCTGTTGCTAATGGTTTGGCTGGATGGTCAAGGACTTGGAAAGACCATAATTGGAAAATTGGTGGCAAAGGGGTCTGGGGAAGAGGTATATGGATAGACCTTTCTGAGTGGGCTAAAGACATGAAAATATTTGTGTCCCATCTGAATGGACACCGAAGGGTGACTTGAGCAGAAGAAGGTTTAATAATCAAGTGGAAAAGATGACCCATTCTGTGGATACCAGTTGGCCTCTTTCCCCAGTAACTCCTGTCATTGTCCAATGGGTTCATGAACAAAGTGTCCATAGTGGTAGGGATGGAAGTTATGCATGGGCTCAACAACATGGACTTCCACTCACCAAGGCTGACCTGGCTACTGCTGAGTTCCCAGTCTGCCAGCAGCAAAGGCCCACACTCAGCCACTGATATGGCACTATTCCCCAAGGTGACCAGCCAGCCACATGGTGGCAGGTTGATTACATTAGACCACTCCGTTCATGGAAGGGGCAGCAATTTGTTCTAACTGGAATAGACAAATACTCTGAATATAGGTTTGCTCTCTGTGCATGCAATGCTTCTTACAAAACTAACATCAGTGGCCTTACAGAATCCCTTGTCTATTATCATGGTATTTCACACAACATTGCTTCTGATCAGGGAACATACTTCACAGCAAGTGAAGTGTGGGATTGGGCACATGCTCATGGAATTCTCTGGTCTTACCATGTTCCCCATCATCCAGAAGCAGCTGGATTGATAGAACAGTGAAATGGCCTTTTGAAACTTAATTATGGTGCCAACTAGGTGGCAATACCTTGAAGGACTGGGGTAATGTTCTCTAAGAAGCTGTGTATGCTCTGAATCAGCATCCACTGTATGGTGCTGTTTCTCCCATAGCCAGGATCCATGGGTCTAGGAACCAAGGGGTGGAAAAGCACCACTCACTATTATCCATGGGGAACCACGAGGAAAATTTTTGCTTCCTGCCCCTGTGACCCTGAGCTCTGCTGGCCTACAGGCTTTAGTTCCAAAAGGGGAGTGCTTCCACCAGGAGAAACAACAAGGATTCCATTGAACTGGAATCTAAGATAGTCAGTTTGGGCTATTCATGCCCCTGGATCAACAAGCCAAAAAGGAAATTACACTACTGGCTGGGGTGGTTGACCCTGACTATCAGGGGGAAATAGGACTACAACTACCCAATGGAGGTAAAGAAGAATTTTCCTGGAACTTAGGAGATCCCCTAGGGTGTCTTTTAGTATTACCATGCCCTGTGATTAAAATCAATGGAAAACTGCAACAACCCAATCCAGGCAGAACTATCAATGGCTCTGGAACTTTGGGAATGAAGTTTGGGTCACCCCACCAAGCAAAGAACCACGGCCAGCTGAAGTGCTTGCTGAAGGTAAAGGAAATATGGAATGGGTAGTGGAAGAAGATGTTGATAAATATGAACTATGGCCATGTGATCAGTTACAGAAATGAGGACTGTAATGCTGTTTTGTTCATGTTATATTATTTAAGTTGTAAGATGTCAAGTTTAAGAATAAATATTACCCAAGGACTTGCAGCCTATTCTGGAGAGATTTAATGTGTTCCCAGATATACGCAAGACAGTTAAGTATTGCTAGGTGAGGAAAAAATGTTTCTTTTATTGTTTTCTATTTAGAAATTAGGTATGGTTTAAGGTGATGAGTATAGCTGCCAAGTTGACAAGGGGTGGACTGTCATGGTCAGGTTCATGTGTCAACTTGGCCAGGTGATAGTACCTGTTTGTCTGGTTGGGCAAGTGCTGGCCTGCCTTTTCCTATGAGGACATTTCATAGAATTAAATCATGATCACATTGGCTACATCCACAGCTGATTCCATTTGTAATCAGCCAAGGGGAGTGTCTTTTTTAATGAGTGATGCTTAATCTTATCACTGGAAGCCTTTTAAGGAGGATTCAGCAGAGACAGGCTCTCTTCCTGCTTTGGCTGGCAAGCCTCTCCTGTGTAGTTCATCCAGACCCCCCATCAGAATCATCAGCTTCACAGCCTGCCCTACAGATTTTGTACTGTATCTTCCCACGGTTATGTGAGACACTTATAAATTTTATATTTACGAATATTTCCTGTTGGTTCTGTTCCTCTAGAGAACCCTAACTAATACACTAAGTAACATATTAATATTCACATATAATATCAATATTAAGATTAAGATTAATAATGTGCTACCATCACTTCTGTCCATTTCCAAACATTTAATTTCAACCTAGTTAAACATTCTGCATATATTAAGTAACTGTTCCCCACTTTTTAGCTTCATTCTGGTAAACTATATTCTGCTTTTTTATGTCTATGAGTTTACATATTGTAATTAGTTCATATAAGTGAGACCATACAATTTTTGTCCTTTTGTGTCTGACTTATTTCACCTAACATAATGTCCTTGAGGTTCATCTATGTTGTTGCATGCTTCAGGATTTCATTTCTTTTTACTGCTGAATGATTTTCTATTTTGTATATATATACAAATATATACACAAATGTGTGCATATATACATATATATATACATTTTGTTTATCCATTTATCTATTGATGGACAATTGGGTTGTTTCTATTTTTTGGCAATTGTGAGTAATGCTACTATGAACGTTGATGTGCAAAAGTCTGTTCACATCTCTGCTTTCAGATCTTCTAGGTATATCCCTAGTAGTGGAATTGCCAGATCATAAGTTGGAATTGCCAACTCTATACTTAGCTTTCTGAGGAAATGCCCTACCATCCTCCACAGTGACTATACTATTTTTCATTCTCACCAGCAGTGAATAAGCGTTCCAATTTCTCCACATCCTCACCCACAGTTGTTACCTGTTTGTTTCATAGCATCCATTCTAGTAGGTGTGAGATGATATCTTATTATAGCTTTGATTTGCACTTCCTTAATAGCTAGTGAAACTGAACATCTTTTCATGTGCTTTTGTATATTCTCTTTGGGAAAATGTCTATTCATGTCTTTTGCCCATTTTTAAATTGGGTTGTTCATCTTTTTATTGTTGAGTTGTAGGATTTCTTTATATATTCTGGATCTCAAACCTTTATCAGATATATGGTTCCCAAATATTTTCTCTCTTTGAGTTGGTTGACTTTTCACCCTTTGACAAAGTCTTTTCAAGCACTGAGGAGTTCTATTGATCTATGTTTCCTCTTACTGCTTGTGCTTTGGGTGTAAAGCCTAAGAAACTACAGCCTATCACTAGATATTGAAGATTTTTCTCTAAATTTTCTTCAAGGATTTTTATGGTACTGGTTCTTTTATTTAGGCCTTTGATCAATTTTGAGTTAATTTGCATGTTGGGTGTGAAATAGGGGTCTTCTTTCATTCTTTTAGTTATGGATATCCAGTTATCTCAACACCATTTTCTGAAGAGACTGTTCTGTTCCAGTTGAGTGAATTGGGAACATTGTCAAAAATCAATTGACCATTGATATGTTAGTCTATTTCTAAACTGTGCATTCAATTCCATTGATTGATATATCTATCCTTTTGCCAGTACCATACTGTTTTGACCACTGTGGATTTATAAAATGTTTGAAAGTCAGAATTGTGAAACCTCCCACTCCCTTCTACTTTTTCAAGATACTTTTGACTATTTGAGGACGCTTACCTTTCCATATAAAATTGAAAGTTAGCTTTTACATTTCTGCAAAGTGGTCTGTTGGCATTTCAATAGGTATTGCATTAAATCTGAGGATCAATTTGGGTAGAATTGACATCTTAATGGCATTTAGCTTCCAATCTATGAACATGGAAGTGTTTTTCCACTTATTCAGGCTTTCTTTGATATCTTTAAGCAACCAAAGAAATTTTATAGTCTTCTGGGTACAAATCCTTTGCATCCTTTGTTGAATTTATTCCTAGATTTTTAGGTGCTATTGTAAGTGGAATATTTTTCTTGATTGCCTCCTCAGGTAGTACATTACTAGTGTATAGAAACACTTGATTTTTGCATGCTTTATCCTGTCACTTTGCTGACTCATTTATTAACTCAAGTAGTGGTATTGTCATTTTCCCCAGATTTTATAAATATAGGATCGTGTCTCTGCAAATAGTGACATCTTTGTTTCTTCCTTTCCAATTTGGATGCCTTTTATTTCTTTTTCTTACCTAATTGCTCTGCTTAGCACTTCTAGCACAATGTTGAGTAGAAGTGGTGATAGTAGGCATCCTTGTCGTGTTCCTGATCTTAGAGGGAAAGCTTTCAGTCTGTCACTATTGAGAATGATGTTAACTGTGGGATTTTCATATATGCCCTTTGCTGAAGATGGTTCCTTTGAGTCCTACCTTCTAAAGTGTTTTTATCATGAAAGAATGCTGAATTTTTGTCAAATGACTTTTTTTGCATCAATTGAGATGATCATGTGGTTTTTTCCTTTTTATTTGTTAATGTGGTGTATTATATTAATTGATTTTCTTGTATTGAATCACCCTTGCATACCCGAATAAAACACACTTGACCAAGGTGTATAAATATCTAAATATGGAGTTGAATTCTATGCTGCTTTGAAAGGATTATGTACCCTAGAAAAGCCATGTTTTAATCCTAATCCATCTTGTGGAGGCAGCTAGTTCTTTTAATTCCTCTTTGGCACTGTAAGTGGTACACTTGATTAGATTATATCCACAAAGATGTGTCTTGTCCAATTGTGGGTATTAACCTTTGATTAGAGGCAGATGTGACTCCACCCATTCCAGGTGGGTCTCGATTAGTTTACTGGAATCCTGTAAAAGAAAAAAACATTTTGGAGAACCAAAGAAAGCCATGAGAACCATGAGAGCCCATGCAGCCAGACACCTTAGGAACTGAAGAAGAAAAATGTTCCCTGGGAGGCTTCATGACAAAAGTCTGGGGAGAAAACTTGCAGACGTCACCATGTTTGCATGTGCCTTTCCAGTTTAGAAAGAAACCCTGAACTTCATCAGACTTTTTGAACCAAGGTATCTTTCCCTGGATGCCTTAGATAGTACATTTCTATAGCCTTGCTTTAATTTGAACATTTTCACAGACTTAGAATGTAAACTTGCAACTTAATAAATTCCCTCTTTTGAAAGCCATTGTTTCCAGTATATTGCATTCTGACAGCTAGCAAATTAGAACAGATTCAATTTGCAGGGTTTTTTTTTTTCTGAGAATTTTCAGACCTGTATTCATTAGAGTGATTGGTCTGAAGTTTTCTTTTCTTGTAGTACCTTTATCCAGCTTTGGTCCTAGGGTAATGTTGACTTCATAGAATGAGTTATGCAATTGTTTCCCTTCTTCTATTTTTTTGTATGAGTTTGGGTAGGAATGGTATTAATTCTTTTTGGAATGCTTGGAAATTTTGCCTTTGAAGCCATCTGGCTCTGGGCTTTTATTTGCTATTAGGTATGCTGGTTTGAAACTAGTATGCACCCCAGAAAAGCCAAGTTCTTTGTCCTAATCTAATCTTGGGGTGACAGACCTATTGCTTGGGTAGGATCTTTTCGATTAAGTTGTTTCCATCCAGTTTTGGGTAGGACCTTCTGAATAGGTGGTTTCTGTAGAGATGTGTTTCTGCCCATTCAAGGTCGGTCTTAACTCACTTACTGGAGTCATTTAAGATGGAAACATTTTGGAAAAAGTAGAGAGCTAACACAGGCAGAGATGTTTGGAGAAACAGAAATAAAACACCCCCAGGGAAGGTATTTGAAACCAGAAGCCAAAGAACCAGCAGACACCAGCCATATGCCTTCCCAGATAAGCCTTTCTTGAGTCAAGGTATCTTTTCCTGGATGCCTTAGTTTGGACATTTTTATGGCCTTAGAACTGTAAATTTGTAACTTAATAAATTCCCTTTATAAAAGCCAACAATTTCTGGTATATTGCACAAACCAAAATAGTAAGGTTGTGATGATGTATTTGACCTCTTTACTTGTGATTGGTTTGTTGAGGTCTTCCATTTCTTGTAGTGCTAGTGTAGGTTGTTTGTGTACTTCTAGGAAGTTCATTTTATCTCAGTTGCCTAGCTTGGCATACTATTATTCTAATCAACATTTCATGTTTTTTTTTTTTATTTCTTCAGGTTCTGCAGTAATGCCCCCCTTCCCCAATTCTGATTTTACTTATTTGTAGCTTCCCCCTTTTTGTCCTTGTCAGTCTAGCTATGGGCTTATCAATTTTATTGATCTTCTCAAAGAACCAAATTTTGGTCTTTTGATTCTCTCCATTTTTTTAATTCTCCATTTCATTAATTTCTACTCTATTCTTGTTATTTCTTTCCTTCTGTTTACTTTGTGATTAATTTTCTATTTTTAATTCAGTTTCTCTATTTGTTCAATTAGGTCATTGATTTTAGTCTTTTCCTCCTTAATGTAGGTGTTTAGAATTAAAAATTTCTCTCCCAACAGTCCTTCACTGCATCCCATAAGTTTTGATACATTTTGTTCTTGTTTTCATTCATCTCAAGATATTTACTGATATCTCTGCAATTTCTTCTTTGACCAACTATGTTAGTTTGAAATGTTATGTACTCCATAAAAGCCATGTTCTTTATCCTAATCCAATCTTGTGTGGGAAGATCTAGTGTTGGGTGGTATTTTTTTTATTAAGTTGTTTCCATGGAGGTGTGCCCCCCACCCAAGTGCGGATGGGATCTTTTGATTAAGTGGTTTCCATGGAGATGTGTCTCCACCCATTCAAGGTATGTTACTTACTGGAGTCTTTTTTTTTTTTTAATTTGCATATGGGCAGGAGGCACCAGGGATCGAACTCCAGACCTCCAGCAGGACAGGTCGGAGCTCTGCCTGCTGAGCCACGGCAGCCACCCTGGAGTCTTTTAAGAGGGAACTATTTTGGAAAGAGCTCAGAGCTGAGAAAGATAGTGATGTTTGGAGATACAGAAAGAAAACATCCCTGGGGAAGGTATTTGAAACCAGAAGCCAAAGGACCAGCAGACACCAGCCACATGCCTTCCCAGCTTGGCCTTTCTTGAGTCAAGGTATCTTTCTTTGGCATTTTATGACCTTAGAACTGTAAACTTGTAACGTAATAAATTCCTTTTATAAAAAAAAACAACCCATTTCTCATACATTACATTTCTAGCAGCATTAACAAACTACCCATGGATTGTTTAAGGCATGTTGTTTAACCTCCATGTATTGTGCATTTTCTGGTTCTTCATTTATTATTGATTTCCAGTTCATTCAATTATGATCAGAAAAAGTGCTTTGCATGATTTCAATCTTTTAAAATATTTTAAGACCTATTTTGTGCCCAGCCTGTGATCTATTCTTGAGACTATTTCATGAGCACTTGAAAATAACTTATATCCTGCTCTCTTGAGGTTCAATGTTCTATATATGTCTATTAGGTCTAGTTCATTTATCATATTAATTAGGTTTTCTACTTCTTTAATTATCCTCTATTTAGATGGCCTATCTATTGGAGAGAATGGTGTGTTGAAGTCTCCCATTGTGATTGTAGAGTCACCTTTTATTCCCTTCAGTTTTGCTGTTGTTTGCCTAATTTAATTTGAGGGACCTTGATTAGTAACAGATATTTATGATTGTTGTTTGCTCTTGATGAATTGCCCATTTTATTAATATATAGTATTCTCCATTATCTTTTAAAATTTTTTTCACTCAAAGTCTATCTTCTCTAATATTAGTATGCTACCCCAGCTTTTTTATTTACTACTTGCATGGAATATTTTTTTCCATCTTTCAATTTTCAACGCATTTGTATATTTGGGTCTAGAGTCTCTTATAAATAGCATATAGATGGATCATATTTTTTAGTCCATCCTGCTAATCTGTGTCATTTGTTTGGAGAATTTAGTCCATTAACATTCAAAGTTATTACTATAAAGGCAGTTCTTAATTCATCCATTTTATCCTTTGTTTTTTTTTTATTTGTTGGATCTATTTTTTCTCTCTTTTCATCATTTTAGTCACCCTTACTAATATTCTTTAATTTTGTATCCTCTTCCCAACCTTTCTCCTGTCTTTTCTTTTCTGCCAGCAGAACTCACTTTAGTAGTTCTCACAGGGCCAGCATCTTATTAATGAACTTTCTCAGCTTCTGTTTATCTGTGAATATTTTAAACTCGCCCTCATTTTTGAAGAACAGCTGTGCTGTATAGAGAATTCTTGGCTGGCTATTTTTCTTTTTTAGCATACTAAATATATTGTACCACTGCATTCTCACTTTATGCTGTTTGAAAAGATTTGTGTACCCTAGAAAAGCCATTTCTTAATCCTAATCCCATTGTATAAACACAGCCATTTCTTCTAATCCCTATTCAGTACTGTATGTTGGAAATTTTAATTAGATTATCTCCATGGAGATGTGACTCAATCAAGTGTGGATATTAAACTTGATTAGGTGGAGAATGTCTCCACCTATTCCAGATGGGTCTTGATTATTTTACTGGAATCTTTTAAAAGAAGAAGCATTTTTTAAAAGACTTGAGATTCTGAGAGAGCAAAGAATGACATAGCCATGACAAGCAGAAAGTCCACCAGCCAGCAACCTTTGGATATGAGGAAGGAAAACACCTCCCAGGGAGTTTTAAGAAATAAGAGGCCTGGAGAGTAAGCCAGCAGATACTGCTATGCTCACCATGCACTTTTCCATATGAGAGAGAAACCTTGACTGTGTTCATCATGTGTCTTTCCACTTGAAAGAAATGCTGAATGTCATCAGCCTGCTTGTACCAAGGTATCTTTTCCTGGATGCCTTAGATTGGATATTTCTATAGACTTGTTTTAATTGGGTCATTTTCTTGGCCTTAGAACTGTAAACTAGTAAGTTTTTAATTCCCCTTTTTAGAAGCCATTCTGTTTCTGGTATATTGCATTCCAACAGCTAGCAAACTAGAACACACCTCCATGGTGTCTGATGAGAAATAAGCATAAAATCAGTGATTGTATGTGGTAAATCACTTGTCTCTACCTGCTTTCAGAGTTTTCTCCTTTTCTTCAGCATTTGACAGTCTGATTACTATGTTTCTTGGAGTGGTTCAACTCAGATTTATTCTGTTTGGAGTACATTGGGCTTTTTCAATTTGCATATATGTTTTTTATAAGGGTTGGGAAATTTTCAGCCATTATTTCTTGAATATTCTTCTTGGCAGTTTTCCCTTCTGTTCTTCTGGGACACCCATGATGCATATGCTGGTGTGCTTTGTGTTGTCAATCATTGCCCTGAGAACCTGCTCAAATTTTTCCATTTATTTCTCCATTTGTTCTTTTGTCTGTTCAAATTTTGTTGCTCTGTCTTCTAGCTTATTGATTCTTCTGCCTCTTCAGTTCTGCTATTGTGTATCTACAGTACATTTTAAATTTATTCTTTCAAATTCTTCTTTATTCTCTTATAGTGTCTTCTTAATATCCTTTATCTCTTTATACACATTTTCCTTCATTTCTTTGAATTGATTCATGAGATTTGTTTACACATCTTTGATTAGTTGTTCCAAATTCTGTATCTCCTCCAACTTTTTGATTTGTCCTTTTGACTGGGACATTCTTCTTCAGTTTTAGTATGCCTTGTGATTTCTATGGTCATCTAATTATCTTGATGGGTTTACTCTGAAGGTCTGTTTCTCCCTCTTGTCTAAGATTTAATTGTTGCCTTGGTTTGTATTAAGGTGCTACTTTGACAGTTGTGCAGTCAGTATTTTTTAGGGAAAATAGAGGTGTAGACCAGTTCTAATTTGCCTGGGTTAGGGTCTCAAAGGTCCTACAGACCCCTGCAGTATTCTCCTGCACATTCTGGCTTGCCCAGCAGATGGTACTCTTCAGTAACTTAATCACCCTTGGAGCAGTTTACCTCCTACAGCCTTGCAGCATTTGACTGAATGGGGCTGAAACTATGGGATTTCTGTGCCTACACTTCACTGGCCAAAACTTGGCTCAGTGTGAGACTGTGTGCACCTCTGTGCTTGGGGTGGAGACTCCTACAGTCAACTCAGTCTGAGGCCAACCCTACAGTAAGGATCAGCCCACCCACTGTTCTTTCTTTCAAGGGTAGGAGATGGGCACAAGGACCCATGGCTGGCATTATAGTCTCTGTCCATGTTCCCCTCAGACACTTCATTCCTCACTGACCTGGGCTTTGAAGTGTCCTTCTCTGTCCCCCAGGTCCCCAAACAGTTGATGTGGACAGTTTCTGCCTGACTTCTTGCTCCTTTGGGGGAATAATTTTGTGTTTCCCTTCTTTATCCTCTGTTTGGAAGCTCTTCTTTGCTGTTCTTTTGTATTCCTTCCTCTCCAGTGGCTTAAGTCCTGCTGTGGTCCTTGAGGGGTTGGCTCTCTGTGTCTGGTTATAGGTGGGGATCTGTGTCACAGCTGTGAGAGATTTTTATAGCCTGTGTCCACAGTAGGAGTTGGGAGGGATCCCAGGTGCTGCTTTTGGGCACTTCCCTAGCTGAATGGGACCAAGTGAGGGGGTGGGGAGAGGACCAGTTGGTCTAGGAATGAAATTTTCTACCTGATATTTTTCTCTTTCTTCGATGCAGCATTTTTTGGATTCTCCAGTCTTTACCTTCCTCCCGAGTTCTGAACAAGTGAGAATTGTTCTTTTTTACCCCTGAATCTCTGAGGAGAGGTTTTCAATAGCTGTCTTATGTCACCATGTTGATTATGTCACCTCTTCCATACATTTTTTTTTTGTATGCTGTATTGTGGGGTCACATTTCATTCCTTTTCCATGTGAATATTACATTATTACAGCAACATTTGCTGAATTTTCATTTGTTTTTCTTTCTTTTGCTTGCTTGTTTGTTTTTGGGAAATGCACGAGCTGGGAATTGAACTTGGATCTCCCACATAGCAGGCGAGAATTCTACCACTGAACTACTCTTGCATCCTCTCTTCCATACATTTTTAATCTCCAAGAGGAAGTGTAATATATTGTATTTTTCTTTTTTAAAGAATCAGAGTATTTCATGAAAATGCTAATGTGGAAGAATGAAACTACTAATTTTAGTTAATGAAGAGAATAAAAATATCTAAAGGCACAGCATCTGTACCAATTGAGATTGTCAAAATGCATGTTAATAAAACAATCTTATTTTTCTGCCTGGATTTTCTCTGTGGGCCAACCTTTTGGGAAAAAGGAGATATCTAGAAAAATGAGTACATATGCTTGTTCATAATTCAGAGGGTGGGAATAATCAAGACAGGCTTTAGGAAACTCCATCCTCAGGATTAGAATGGGAAGGCAAGAATCTAACTGGACTCACCTTAATTAGAATCAGGACTTGAGAAAACTTGGTAAAGCTGTAAAATTTTAATACTCCCTCTTGTTTGTAATTTTTCTTGCTTGAACGGAAAAGGATTTGTTTGCTTGTGTTCAAAGTCAATGAGGATGTGGAGTACTCTGGAAAGCTGTGATGGAGTCTGCATCCATTTTGGAAGGGCTGAAACCAAAGGATAGTGCATCATGGAGCAGCTCTGAGGAGAATAGAAGAACAAGAGAAAAGTACGAAAGAGGCTGATTCAAACCAAAGGACTGTCTAAGGTGCTTTAGAGAGGACCCTAGACAGTTATGACACAAGATAAGGATTAGAGAGAGAAAGCTAGATGTCCAGGAACACAATACGGACATAGAGGGTATGTGCTCCATAAAATTATTCACCAAGTCATCAAAGAGTGCTGTAGAAAGCTCCTTCAGTAAGAAAAGGGCCAATTTTTCTCAGTCAACCAAAACAATGGATTCTTGGATGGAGGTGTGGAAGTTCTAAAACCTTGGAGTCTCAAAGCAACTCTGCTGCTAATAATTATGACTATGATCAGAATAAATCTTCATGCCTCACTAGGTCTTAGATTTCTCCTTTGTGAATGAGAATTTCTCTAGGATCCTTTCTAACACCTATGGTCTATGATATCACTACTTGCTTTAAAACAACAGTTGGTTAGAAAATTATGAGAAAAACAAAAACATAAACAAGTGCTGACAGGAAAACAACTACAGAAATTTTTATTTGTAGGACAAGAAAGCCTTGAAATTTTAAAATGTAACCTCATTCACCTCCTGCTTTTATAAAGGTAAAGAATGGAGAGTGTAGTCATGGTGGTGAAAGGGAGGAAAGCAAATTATTATTAATAATTATTATTACTTGTGATGTAGTCTTAGATGTTGGTGTGTTACTAACCCAGGAGTTTAAGGGGGTAGGTGGAAGGAAGTCAGAGAATTCCATTTGTCTGAAAGAAGAAGAAAATGAGGGTGCAGAATGAAGGCTTTGCTGGTGGCCTCCCCTGACCACTGATGTTCCAGTTGAGGTTGTAAAGGAGAACTTCTTCTGGAAGACACGCATGAATCAGGGAAGAACCTTCACTTTCTTGCCCATCATAACACTATTCAAAGCTAACACAGAGGGCATCCACTCTGCGTGGGGATGTTGGTACAATCAGAACTGAGACCCTAAACACTGCTCCCAAGTGTAACATTTGTTTCTAAACCCTTACTGCAATGAGAGTAAAACAATGACTTTTTTTTTTTTTTGCATGATTCATACTCTAAGCAGCAACCTTCCTCCCAAGTTAAACAATTTTTTTAAAGGAAGTATCTGATTATGCAAACCAACCTCTTCTCAATTTAGCTAACTATGTCCAGACTCTGTTTTGAGAACCAAAAAATGAGGTCTGGAGAACAAATGAAGCAAGAAGCTATAGAGCAGACTCAAGAGACTGGTTTTGAAGGGAAAAGAACAGTTTGCACTGCTTTGTGAATACTTTGGCTTTCTTTGCATTTGAGCCTTGCTACAATCAAAGCACAGGAAACACTCCACCTATTGTGTCACCAAACCCATAAGCATTTAGTCTCTGGTAGTGTGTCCTTAATTTAGGGAAAATTTTTCAGTTCTCTTGGCCCACTGAATTAACTTAAGAGGTTTGTGTTCATATTGTTCCAAGAGCAAACAGAGTTGAGGCTAGATGGATGCAAATTTCATTTTCATTTAAGGAATGTGTTCTAACAGTAGAACTTTGTGGAGGTGGAATTGTATCTGCCATCATAAAATTCATAAGCTAAACTAAGTTAGTTCAAAAAAGATTCCAATGAAGGGGTTCATGATGAGCTTGTTCAATCACTTTCCTACATATTGTGGTGGATATCTATATATCCAATTAAAGAACAGAGTACTAACCACTATTATGC
The DNA here is from genome assembly GCA_004026745.1 of Myrmecophaga tridactyla. Taxonomy (NCBI): domain Eukaryota; kingdom Metazoa; phylum Chordata; class Mammalia; order Pilosa; family Myrmecophagidae; genus Myrmecophaga; species Myrmecophaga tridactyla. The sequence goes on along the minus strand of PVIY010006618.1, from coordinate 6,853 downwards.
ACTTCCTGTTTGCTAGGTATTTCATATATCATATTATTGCTTTTAATCTTCACAGAAATCCAGTCAGGTAATAATACCTCCACTTTATTGAAAGGAAATTTAGGCTTACTTTCCCAAGGACAAAGATATAGAAGTAGGGAAAGATCTTTCCAAGTCCTGAGACCACATTCTTATTAAAAATGATCATTTATAGAACACTTATTGTGTGCTAATATTGTGCTTAAGTACTTCACATATATGCTCTCTTTTATTCTCCAACAACAATCATAATGCAGGTCCCAATCTTAGTTCTATTTATAAATGTGGGTATTTAGGTATAAAAGGATAATCAAATAGTCAATTGACATATAGTTTGCTAGTAGCATAACCAAAATTTGACCCCAGGCAATTTAACTGCACACTATTAATCATTAGTATATATTGCCTTACCTGTATACCAGGCTTCCTGTTGGATTTTAATTTTTAGCATATTTTTATAGCAAGCACTATACCTTCCTATAGTCCTATTTAGAAACAAATCCAAATTTATTCATAGATAATTTTTTTAATCCAAAGTAATTATAAAACCACACTTCATGAGCTATAAAACCTTTCTAATTGCCGCAACTATCAACAGAACCATAGTAACAGTGTCTAAGGATGATTTGTAGCAAAAGATTGTGGCCTGAGTTATATGCCATTCCCAGAGTTGTACCTTCAAATTTTTCTCTCCCAATAAAGAAAGCTTATGGGATTGTTAATAAAAGTGACATTATTGCAGAGATAGTCTTGAATTCTAAATAAGTTATTTGGGGGAAATCATTTATAAATTTTGGCACTTTATTATTTGTAATGTGTATGTGTGTGTGAGAGAGAGAGAAACAGACAGAAAGAGAGAGAGATTCAACTTACAACTGATGAAGACATGCCATGATTTTGCATCCTCCAAGGATTTTTTCCTCTCTAACAATCTGTGAATATGTATAGCAGATAATGTTGATTCTCTGCCAGGATCTTTTTGGAACTCATTTTTACAATTTTTGTTTCTCCATCAGAGGACTGTCTATGGGCTGATGGAGCCTCTTTGCCAGGACTGAGTGCCAGAAATGCCAAGTATTTACATCCCTCACGTGTGGCCTTTAACTATTGACTCAAGTTGCAGATTATGACAGCCCCAGCCCCCTTGACTTAGGCTAGTGACCGCTCAGAAGCAGAACTAAAAGATCTCTCATTTTCTGCAGGATCAAGCTAAAGCTAGCTTTGGAGAAACTTTGCCTGAGATGACCCCCTTTCTTGGCTTCATCCCCTTCCCTGTCCTCTGTTACCACTCCCTACTCTACTCCCTTGCTGGCTTCCTTGAGGAGCTCTTCCTTTATAAATCACTTGAACTCAGTCATCTCAATTTTGCTGCAGGAGAAATGACCTGAGACAATATAGCTTCTGGTTCCCTTTACAGCCTCCAGATCCCAGTAATGAAAAGTGGATTATTTGAAAAGAGGTGAAATTAAAAGTTTATGGACACCTTTGCCAGGAGAAAACAGAAGAGCAAGAGAGAGACAGAAAGAAAATATTATGGCTCTACTTATTGGGGTGCACATATGAAGCATTATCATTTATTTTCAATCACTGCTTCTAACCATGCTCTGTCAAATTCCTTTTCTTTTCCCTTAACAACATCTTGGAAAGTTATCAACATATGTCTTTCTAAAAAATGAATCTTGGGCAGGGCACATGGCTCATCAGGCAGAGTTCTCGCCTGCCATGCCAGAGACCCAGGTTTGATTACAGATGCCTGCCCATGCCAAAAAAAGAGAAATCTCAATCTTGATTTAATGTACATCTCTTCCCCTACCTCCAGACAGGCTTCAGCTGGGGCTGTGAATTGTTCAGGGGTGAGTATGCCACTGGCTGTTTCTGAGACACATCTTCCACCCTCTCTCCAAAGTCTAGCTCTTTCTGTGTATTGATGCTGTTAGGGAGGATAGGTAGGGAAAATATAAGCATCCCTAAACTTACCTAACTTCTGTTGTTGTCCTCATTCTGCTGGTACCCACCTCTTCTCTGGCTAACCCTGAGCAGATTTTATGCCTTTTGTGGAGCAGTCATCTCAATGCTGACTCTCACAGGGAAGGCCAGTCCTTTGGAGGGTGCTGAAGAGCCTTGTAACAGTCCAGAGATCAAGGATCAACATGGAGAACCTGGTTCTAGCTCCTCCTCTTTTTCTACCTCAGCTCCTGCCTAAAGTACACTTCACAGTTTCTTGCTTCTAGGTTCCATGTGTGGCGTCAACATGCTATGTTCCATGGGGTCCCTTTAACCCAGGGGACTTTTTCCCAGTTCTTCTCCCCTATTCATATAGGCTCAGCAACTCTACAACCAAAAGGACATCCAAATGGGAAATAAGATGTATTGCCTCTTTTTGCAAGCATGTCCCAGTCTCTGTGTGAAGAACTCTTGGAGATTCTATGCCCGGCCCACCTCCAACACTTTAGAGAATGTGTGAAATAATCTGTGAACACTAATATAGCACTCCCCATGAGGCCAAGAGCAAAGACCCTGAATACTTCCACTCCCCTCTCCATGCCTGCATCATCAAGATAAATAGAAATATAGAAAGATGAAACATAGGTAGATAATACATAGATATGTTATTGATACCTGAGATAGAGATAGATAACACTAGATGGATAAATGGTTAGATAAATGTTAAAATGTTATGGGTTCAAATGTGTTCCCAAAGAAAATATGTTGAAGTTCCAATCCACAGTGCTCAGAATGTGGCCTCATTTGAAAATAGGATCTTTACAATGGAATAGGGCAAGTTAAAAAGAGATCATGTGGGCAGTGCAATGGTGGCCCAGTGGCAGAGTTCTTGCCTGCCCTGCCAGAGACCCAGGTTCATTTCCCGGTGCCTGCCCATGTTAAAAAAAAAGAAAGAAAGAAAAAGAGATCATGTGAATCTCTTAAGAGCCCATAAGGGTGAGTCCTTAAACCAATACAACTAGTGTCCTTATAAGAAAGGGAGAGGGATAGTAGACAGAGGCACAGGGGAGAAGGGCAATGTGATGACCAAGGATTCTTCACCAACCACCAGAAGCTAAGAAGAGGCAAGAAAAGATTCTCCCTTACAGATTTTAAACTTCAAGCCTCCAGAACTGTGAGATAATACATTTCAGTTGTTTAAAGCCATCCAGTTTTTTTTTGCTTCGTTATGGCAGCTTCAGGAAACTAAGACAATAGGAAAATAGATAAGATAGATGATAGATAGATAGATGTAGATCAATATAAATAGATGATTGCTAGATACATTGATAGATTGATAGATAGATGATAGACAGTTGGATGATAGCAGTAGAGCTAGATAAGGAAAGAAGACTGCTATTGAGTGGATTTTTCTCCCTTATTAAGCCCTTGAGAAATGAATCTGGGCCCCCCAACCCATTGTTGGTGGCTCTTCAGATTGTAGTGTACAGAGCACATGTTGCTCTATCTCTGTACTCTAGAGCAAGGCCCAGCAAACTATAGCTCACGAGTCATATCTTGCCTTTGGCCTGTTTTTCTATGGTCTGTGAGGTAAGAATGATGTTTATATATTTAAAGACTTGTGAAAAACAAAACAAAACCCAAGCAACAGAGAAAAATATGTTATAGAGAGTCTATGTCCTGCAAAGCATAAAATATTTACTAGCTGGCCCTTTATAGTGAAAGTTATTAAGCCCTGCTCTAAAGCCATTTTCAAGGCAATAGAAAATGTTCCTCTTATTCTGTAACATATTTTTTTCCATTATTCTACATGAGGAAAAGAGGGTTTAGAGTGAAAATTTAATATTTCCATTTTGTCCACCCCAAAGATTAATTTTTTTTAATTTTTTATTTTGAAATAATTTCATACTTCTCTTTGATCCTTCTCCCAATCTTTAGGGATATTTGAACTATGCCCATCCTAACACTTTTTTTCCATCCTAAAATTTCCATGTTGAAAAGGGATTTAAGAATATAGGATATGGGAATAGAATTAGTTGCTATTCTTGGAGAGGCTGGCCTCTCTGAGTATCAGGACTTATCTGGCCTAGGAAACATCGGGAGGTTATAGGATTCTGGAAATTAAATTTAGTGAATGAAACTTTTGTAGAATCTCAGATAGAGCCTTGGGTGTTCTATGGGGTTAACAGGATTAATGTTGGTTGGGGTTAGTAAACCATAGCAATTAGCAATATCTAGCTGAAACTTTCATAAGAGTGGCCTCCAGAATAGCCTCTCAACTCTATTTGAACTCTTTTAGCCACTGACACCTTATTTTGTTACATTTCTTTTCCCCCTTTTGGTCAGGAAGGCATTGTTGATCCCTTGGTGCCAGGGCCAGGCTCTTTTCTGGGAGTCATGTCTCATGTTGTTAGGGAGATTTTCACCCCTGAATGTCATGCCCCATGTAGGGGGCTAAGGGTAATGATTTTCCTTGCAGAATTGGGCTTACAGGCAGAAAGAGGCCACATCTGAGCAACAAAAGAGGTTTTCTGGAAGTAAGTCTTAGGCATAAGTATAGTTAGGCTTAGCTTCTCCTGTATAGAATTGTCTCATTAGAGTATGTCTCAAGCTCAAGAGCTTGGTCTATTAATTTGGGCATCCCTAAAGCTTGAAGAGAGTTTTAGGGGTTCCCAGGTAGGAAAGTTTAATAGCACCATATTTTCTCTCCAGTCCTTCAAGGTACTTTGCCAATATTTTTAAATTATCTGTCCAATATATCATGGAATGTATCCAAGCATTACATTAGGCTAAGCAGAATTACAAGCCCTCATTCCCTTTCTGGGCTCCATGTGTTTGGGTTGTTTACATGAGATATCCAGCCAGGTTGAAATGGATTGTGTGTTATAGAGAATTTAACTTCTGGACAAGATATACCACTCTGCTTTTTGTCTCATGCAGTAGATGAGGATCTATAATACAGACAATATCCTTCTTTGCCCTATATTCTGATTTATCTTAGTTCTAACAAGATAGGCCTCATCTTTATCTCTAATTGAAGACTGATCTCTTCTTAGGTTTCTTTAACAGTTGTATCTGGTTGTATGTAGCAATGCTGGCTTCCAGAGCTGCAGAACTCCAGCTCTGAGGGTAAGAAAGTTTTTTAAAAAGAACTTTGCCTTTCAGCATGTTAAGTGTGTCTTCGATTGTGTTTTTTATCCCATTGTTTTCTATGCCAGTTTGAAAGTACTGTGTATCTCAGAAAAGTCATGTTTTAATCCTGACTCAATCTTGTGGGGAAAGCTCTTTCTTTTAATCTAATCCAATATTGTAAGGTGGAGCTTTTGATTAGATTATCTCCACGGAGATGTGGCATGCCCAATTGTAGGTGTGACCTTTTAATTATGACTCACCATTCCAAGTGGGTCTTGATTAGTTTACTGGAATCCTTCAAAGGAGGAAGCATTTTGAAGAAAGCCAGAAATGACAGAAACCTCAGCATCAGCAGAGAAACAGCCAACAGAGAGCAAGCCAACAGAAACTTCAGAGCAGAGCTGACACAGATGTTGACATTTGGAGAACAGAGATATAGATGTTTGGAGCCTAGCAGACATCATTATGAGATGTTAATCAAGCCAGAACCTGGAGAGAGCGAAGGCAAGCCAAGAGATGAAAGCCAGCCCTAGAGAAGCAAAGTGAAGAATCCCCACAGGAACATAGGCTGAAAACAATGGAGTCCAGGAGCAAGGGGCCAGCAGATGCCAGCCATGTGACTTCTCAGTTGACAGAGGTGTTCTAGACCCATTGGCCTTCCTTGAATTAAGGTATCTTTCCCTGGATGCCTTAGTTTGGACACTTTTATAGGCTTAGACTATAAACCTAAAACTTATTAAATTCTCATTTTAAAAGCTGTTCCAATTCTAGTATATTATATTCTGGCTGCTTACAAAGTAAAACAGCTTCCAATGAGAAATCAGCACTTAATCTAAAGATTCATTTTAGGACCTATTTATTAAACACATGCTGTGAAATTAGGATTGCATTTAGTGACATAGTAGTACAAAGAATATAAGTCATAGGGTACATGGGTAGTTTAGTGGTTAGAATGCCTGCCTTTCATGCTAGAGACCTGGGTTCAATTCCAAGACCACGCATCCCCCAAATGAACAATAATATAAGCCATAGAGCTATGTTCAATGAGTTGCAATCTCAGGAAAACATGAATCATACATACAAAGTGCTTAATAATACTACAAGTTGGTATATGTTTATGTATCTAAATGAATGAGACTAACTGTGATTGTGAGGAGATTGAGATGATTACTAGGTCCATGCAGGTGAAAATAAATATGGAAGAATGGGTCTTGAATGGGACTTCAAGATGTGTTTAGAGAGGTATAAATATCAAGTAATTGGAGAACCAAGATTTAAATGCTTGTGGTTTCCTGCCACTTGGGAATGAACATCAGATATTCAATGACTTAATAAAATAGATCATTTATCTAGGTGTCATAATATCAGAATTATCTAAACAGTGGAATTATTCTTAATTTTTTAACATTATTACCAGCAATACTACCTGAATCATGGTGTGAACTGTAAATACCCATTGTTGATGTTGGAGAAGCTCAGCCTCAGAGCTAAAGAAAAGCTTCTGGGGATCAGCCACAGGGATAAAGAAAAGTTTCTCGGGATCACCATAGAGCTCATGATCTGTGTTAGTTAGATTCAGTTGTCAACTTGGCCAGGTGAGCATACCTAGTGTTGTTGCTGCGGACATAAGCCAACAGTACGTGAACCTCATCTGTTGCCAATTACATCTGCAGTCAGCAAGAAGGCTTGTCTGCTGCAATGAGTGATGTTTGTCTTAATTGGCTGGTGCTTAAATGAGAGAACGCAACGTAACACAGCT
>PVIY010006617.1:67791-86639 GCA_004026745.1 Myrmecophaga tridactyla | reverse complement strand
ATCTTGTTGTTTAGCCTGGAATTAGTTACTCCTTTCTCACTTGATGACCTTATGTTTATATTTCAAATCTTTATTCACACATCACTTCTCTGGAAATCACTTTGGATTCTCTCCCACCTCCAGTTTAGCGGATCCATATGTTCTAAGACACTTTTGGTTTCTTTTATCATTGCACTTAAGCTGCCATACTGTAAACTGAATCTCTAGGTAGGGAGTGAGCACTCTGGGGGCAGAAGCTGTGTCTTTTATCTCTGACTCTCTAGTCCTAGAAAAACTTCGGGTTAATTTAATGGGATCTCAATTAATACTCTCTGAGTAAATGAGTGAAGTAGTCCAATAATGTGTGGGACTTCTTAAGCTCAAGTTCCACCTCTACTGGAGTTGTTTTAATACACAGGAGAAATGTGATGTAGGAAGTGGTTGGGACATGCAGCGTTGCTAATAGGTGCAAATCCTTGAGGAAGTATCTGCCTCAGTTCTTGGCAGATTTCCTTGCCTCACTTTCATCTGTTCTTTTACACAACAGATGTCTGAATACTTGAGCCTCAAGATGATTAATAACTCAAGGATTAGGGTGGGGAAGGTACTTTTTTAGTCCAAAGTAATGGTAAAAAAAAAAAAATCTTTCTATCCCCAGGTGTGACATCAATTTTATTTTCTAATTTTGAGGTGTCTCTATATAAACTTAACTATGAATAACTGCTAAGATTTTATTATTACATGTTACAAAATCAATGACAGATGGGCTAAGAATCCCAGGAACCAAAAGTGAAGGAGAACCCTTAGGAAAGGGAATAAGTTGGTTTAGAGGAATCTAAAGACAAGAAGAAAGCAGCTTAAATTGTTGAGGATATCTTCTATTGATTTAGGCAGTGGTTTTAAATTTATGACTGTGACCCTCTCAGATCTTGGAATTACAGTAAAGGACTTAAAATCCCAATGAAAACTTTCATCTTTCCAATCAATAGATAGCAAAATACAGTTACTGGCATCTGAGGGTTACCATACTTACAGAGATTGGGAATAGATCTTGATGAACTAGTAGTTGCTCATCCTCCATCTGTAAACACTATTTTATATTTGTATAGTTACTTTATAATGTACAAAGATCTTTCATTTATACTTATTAATTACAGTCACCATAATTGCAGGGTAAGTTGGGTTGGTGTACTAATTTTCAGAAGCAGAAAAGGAAACGTAGATTGTGACTTTTACATGGTCTAATGAGTTTAGTTTATTCTGTTGACAAAGTGAGTTCACACATTCCATAGCTCTTAGTCCAGTGCTGCCTCTTACACCACAAAAAAGTCTCTGTGGGGGAAAAAAACCCCATGAACACACCTGGAATCAAGGATAAAGGAATATAGGACCAGATATAAAATACTTCTTAGGCACCAAAGAAAAGAAAGAACAGGGCAGGGAATAAGGCTGGTTTCTTCTGTTTAACTGTGGTATTGCAAACAGGAGTTTTGGAAGTAAGGCTTGGTTATGAAATTGAACAAAGATACTTTATAGCCTTATCTGTTGCTGACTAACCATAAATAGTTATGCTCTAACAAATCCTGCTCATTCATTAAGAAGTACTTTTCTTTGTATTCAAGAAAGACTAAAATTATGCTGTTATTGAGGATTTATTTTGAGAATAGTACAGGAGATAATTGAAAAGGTTACCTTCACAACATCATAAATTTAAGAATAAACTTCAAACTTACTGTCAAGTACCAAAGAAAGGAACTGACGTGGCATACTTTAAAAAAAAAAATCCAGTGCCTTTCTGAAGCCATTAGAATATTTATTCTAGACTACAGCACAATATAGAATGCATAATTCCTGCAGGGGAATATGTATCCATCAGACCCCAACTGTGTTAATGCAAACATTTAAATTGATCATCATCTTTTGTTTACCTCAATTAAAAGAGTATGAAGTAGCAACACATAGAGAAATGGATATTCTACAGAAGTCCTCTGTTCTAGTTTGCTAAGCTGCTCAAAGCAGATACCTTGAAATGCATTGGCTTTTACAGTGGGAATTTATTAGATTACACGCTTACAGTTCTGAATCTGTGAGAATGTCCAAATCAAGGCATCATCAAGATGATATCTTCTTCCTGAAGACCAGCTGCCAAGGATCCCGGACTCCTCTGTCACATGGCAAGGCACATGTTGGCATCTGCTGGTCTCTCCCTTTTCTTCTGGGTTTTGTTGCTTCCATGGCTTTCTCTCTCTTTGTTTGAATTTCATTTTCTTATAAAGGACTCCAGTAAGAGGATTAAGTCTCACCATGAATGGGGTGGATCACATCTTAAGATCTTACTCACCAAAAGACCCTACTTACAGTGGGTCTGCACCCACAGGAATGGATTAACTTTAAGAACATACTTTTCTGGGATACACAGGGCTTCAAACCATCATATCTACTCTACCAAGTAGCTAAACAGAGAAATAACTACTATTTGTTGATTGCTGATTATGGGCTAATTATCCTCCTAAGCACCATATCTATTTACTATGTATCTATAATAATTATTAGAAAATCCTATTAAGTATTTATGATTAACCCAATTTTTCAAAGAACTCTAAAGCTTCAAAATTAGGTAAAAGATTTATACAAAGCCACACAGACAAAAAGTGGTGGGTAGCATAAGGATTTGAACTCAAGCTGTCTGAACTCAAAGCACATATTCTTAACCTTATGCAAGGTACTCCTAGACTGTACAATGTATGTACAATGTTTCCTGGAAATCTCTGAAATTGAAATTTAGGTCCACCTGTTATGACCACATTGTTGATTTTTATCTGTCAATTCAGTGAACTTGGCTCAAGCTGAGAAAGTTTGGGTGCATTATCTTTAGCAGTCACTAGATGGAGCCAGTGTACTAAAAAGCCATCAGAGACTTTCAGAGACAGAACAGGATTCATTCCAGGAAGTCAGGGGGAGGTCAGCAAAGACTGGGTTTGATTGGAGAAATGCTAAAAACCTAACTCCCTCTGGCAGCTGGCTTCTTTTCTTTTTTGGATAATGTAGATAAAGAGGAAGATAGATAAAGAGGAAGATAGATAAAGAGAGCCCTCTGGAGGTGTAGAGAATCGCTAGAGCCAAGAGCTATGTGGGATGAATATGTATAATCAACAGTTCTGTTTTTTCCCAGGAGTGGTTTTAAAAATCTGATGTGTGGCTGGATTGGTGGGTTGGTGGAAGCTGAACACAGTCACCAGGTGTAGTCTACCTTCCCTTAGAGTCTCTAGCCTTTTACATGATATAATATTAAGCGTACCTAGTTGGTTCCATGTCTAGTGTCTCAAATGGAATGTCTCAAATGATGACAATGATGATGATTATTATGTTAGCATATAGAGGACTCCCATAAGCAACCACACCTTGAATGGGTGGAGACACATCTTCATGGAAACAATTAAAAAAATCCCATCGAGCAATATTGAATGAGGATTAAAGAACATGGTTTTTCTGGGGTACATAACAGTTTCAAGCCGGCACAATCCTCCATCTTTCCTTCTGGTGTTATCTATGCCCCCAGCCCTCCTTTCTGAACCACACTCACACTCAGCTTTGTTCGGTGTACTTATATTATTGTGCTACCATAAGATAGCATTGTGCTATCCAGTTTTGGATCTTTACAATCAGTCCTGCTGAACATTCTGTACTCTTTCAGTACCAAATGCCCAATCTCTACCTTCTTTCTATCTACTGATAACCTGTGTTCTCAACCTTAATTTTCAGAGTTCACTTATTAATATTACTTCATATTAATGAGACCATACAGCACTTGTCCCTTTGTTTCTGTCTAATTTCACTCAGCATGATATCCTCAAGGTTCATCCACATTGTTACATGCTTCTTGATTTTATTCTGTCTTATAGCTGTGTAATATTCCACATATGTATATGCCATAGGGAGTTTAGCCACTTATCTATTGATGGACATTTGGGCTGTTTCCATCTCTTGACAATCATGAATAATGCCTCTATAAACATTGGTATGAAAATGTTTGTTCCCTGCCTTCATTTCCTCTGAATATACATACCTAGTAATGGGATTGCTGAATCATATGGCAATTCTATGCTTAGCTTCCTGAGGAGCCACCAAACTATCTTCCAATTTGCACTATTCTACATCTCCACCAACAGTGGTTAAGTATGCCTCTTTCTTCCCATCCTCTCCAGCATTTGTCATTTTCTGTTTGTTTGTTTGTTTTTTTGATAATGGCCATTCTAGTGGGTTTGAGATGATATGTTATTGTGGTTCTGATTTACGTTTCCCTAATAGCCAGTGAAGCTGAGCATCTTTGCATATGCTTTTTAGTAATTTGTATTTCCTCTTCTGAAAAGTGTCTGTCCATGTCTTTTGCTTATTAAAAAATATTTTGATTGAGATATCTTCACACACATATAGTCCATACATGGTGTTGAATCACTGGCTTACAATATTATCAAATAGTTTTGTATTCATCATCATGATCATTTTTACCACATTTGCATCACTCCAGAAAAAGAACTAAAAATAAAAAAAACTCATACATTGCATACCCTTACCCCTCCATCTCATTGATCACTAGTATTGCAATCTACCCAATTTATTTTACCCCTTTTCTTCCCCTATTATTTATTTATTTTTATCCCTATTTTTTACTCATCTGTTCGTATCCTCAATAATAGGGGCATCAGACACAAGGTTTTCACAATCAATCACACAGTCACATTATAAAAGGTTATTTTATATAATCGTCTTCAAGAATCAAGGCTACTGGAACACAGCTCAACAGTTTCAGGTACTTCTCTCTAGCCACTCCAATTCAACATAAACTGAAAAGGGATATCTATATAATGCATAAGAAAAATGTCCAGGATAACCTCTCGACTCCATTTGAAATGCCTCAGGCACTGAAACTTTATTTTGCTCATTTCTCTCTGCCCCTTTTGGTCAAGAAAGCTTTCTCAGTTCTATGATGTCAGGTCCCGGCTCATCCTAGGATTTCTGTCCCGCATTGCAAGGGAGATTTACACACCTGGGAGTCATATCCATGTGTGTGTGTGGGAATTTTACCCAATTTTAATTGTGTTGTTTGTCTTTTTGTTGTTGAGTTGTAGAATCTCTTTATATATTCTGGATATTAAAACCTTATCTGATATGTGGTTTCCAAATATTGTCTCCTGTTGTGTAGGCTGCTTTTTACATTCCCAACAAAGCTCTTTGATGTACAAAAGTATTTAATTTTGAAGAGATCCCATTTATCTATTTCTTTTTTCATTGCTCATACTTTGGGTGTAAGATTTAGGAGACTACCTTCTATCCCAAGATCTATAAGATATTTCCCTACATTTTCTTCTAAAAGTTGTATCTTAGCTCTAATGTTTAAGTCTTTGATCCATTTTGAGTTAATTTTTGCATAGGGTGGGAGATATGGGTCCTCTTTAATTCTTTTGCATCTGGATATTCAGTTCTGCAGACACCATTTATTGAAGAGGCTGCCCTGTCCCAGTTAAGTTGGCTTGACCGCCTTATCAAAGGTCAATTGTCCATAGATGAGAGGGTCTATTTCTGAACACTCGATTCTGTTCCATTGGTTAGTATATCTATCTTTATGCCAGTACCATGCTGTTCTGACCACTGAGGCTTGTAATGTACTTTAAAATGAGGTACTGTCAGACCTCCTACTTTATTTTTTTACTCCTATTTTATTTTTGTTATTGGTTTTTCTATTTCTGTAAAGTAAGTTATTGGGATTGCACTGAAATCTATAAATCAAGTTGGGTAGAATTGACATCTTAACTATATTTAGTCTTGTAATCCATAAACATGGTATGCCCTTCCATTTATTTGGGTCTTCCATGATTTCTTTTAGCAATTTCTTGTAGTTTTCTATGTGTAGGTCTTTTGTGTCCTTCGTTACATTTATTCCTAAATACTTGATTCTTTTGGTTGCTATTGTAAATAGGAATTTTTTCTTGTTTTCCTCCTCAGATCAGTGTAGAAACAATACCAATTTTTGAGTGTTGACCTTGTACTCTGCCACTTTGTTGAACTCATTTATTAGCTCTAGTAGTTTTGCTGTAGATTTTTCAGGATTTTTGACATATAGTATCATGTCATCTGCAAACAGAGTTTTACTTCTTCCTTTCCAATTTGGATGCCTTTTATTTCTTTTTCTTGTCTAATTGCTATGAATAACACAATGCTGAATAACAACGGTGACAGTGGGCATCCTTGTCTTGTTTCTGATCTTAGAGGGAAAGCTTTCAGCATCTCCCCATTAAGTGTGATGTTAGCTGTGGGTTTTCATATAGTCCTTTTCTCATGTTGAGGAAGTTCCCTTCCATTCTTATCCTTCAAGTGTTTTCTTCAAAAGGGATGTTGAATTTTGTAAAATGCCTTTTCTCCATCAATTGAAATGACCAAGTGTTTTTTTTTTCTGCTTTGATTTATTGATGTGGTGTATTATATTAATTGATTTTCTTTTGTTGAACCAGTCTTGCATACCTGGAACAAATCCCACTTGGACATGATATATAATTCTTTTAATGTGCTGCTGGATTCAGTTTGTGAGTATTTTGTTGATAATTTTTGCATCTATAGTCATTAAAGAGATTGGTCTGTAATTTTCTTTTCTTGTAGTATCTTTGTCTGGCATTGGTATTGGAGTAATATTGGCTTCATAGAATGAATTTGATAGTTTTCTCTACTCTTCAATTTTTTTTTGAAGAGTTTGAGCAGGATTGGTACTAATTTTTTTATTGAATGCTTGGTAAAATTCACATGTGAAGCCATCTGTTCTTGGATTTTTCTTTTTTGGGAACTTCTTTATGACTGATGCAATTTCTTTACTGTTGATTGGTTTGCTGAGGTTGTCTATTTCTTTCCAAGTCAATATTGGTTGTTAATGCTTTTCTAGGAAGTTGTCCATTTCATCTGTGTTGCCTAATTTAGTAGCATATAGTTGTTCATAGTCTCCTCTCTATCTCTTTTATTTCTGTGGGGTCAGTAGTTATGTTCCCTCTCACATTTCTGATTTTATTTATTTGCATTCTCTCTCCTTGTATTTGTCAGCCTAGCTAAGGGTCCCCATTGGTTTTATTGATTTTCTCAAAGAACCAACTTCTGCTTTTGTTGATTTTTTTCTATTGTTTTCGTATGCTCAATTTCATTTATTTCTCCTCTAATCTTTGTTATTTCTTTCCTTCTGTTTGCTTTGGGGTTAGTTTGTTGTTCTTTCTCTAGTTTTTCCAGGTGAACAGTTAATTCCCTGATCTTGCTCTTTCTTCAATTTTCCTTCTCAGCACTGTGTTTGCTTCATGTCGTAAGTTTTGGTACATTATGTTTTAATTTTCATTTGCCTCAAGATATTTACAGATTTCTTGTAATTTCTTCCTTGACCCACAAGTTGTTTAAGAGTATATTGTTTAGCCTCCATACTCTTGTGAATTTTCTGGCCCTGTGCCTGTTATTGATTTCCAACTCCATTCTATTATGATCTGAGGAAGTGTTTTGTATAATTCCAATCTTCTTAAATTTATTGAGGTTTGCTTTGTGACTCAACATGTGACCTATTTTTATTTATTTTTTAAATTATTTTTACATATGGCCTATTTTTGAGAATGATGTATTTGAGAAAAATGCATCTTCTGCTGTTATAGGATGGAATGCTCTGTGATGTCAGTGTTTCCTCGTGTTTTTGGGCTCTTTTGTTCAGTGCATAAATATTTAGGATTGTTATGTCTTCTTTTATTAGTATAAGTGTTCTTCTTTGTTTCTTTTAATTGTTTTACATTTGAAGTCTAATTTTTCAGATATTAGTGTCGCTACCAATGCTCTTTTTCTGGTTGTTGTTTGTGTGAAATATCATGTTCCAGCCTTTTATTTTCAATCTGTTTTTCTCCTTGGGTCTAAAGTGAATCTTTTGTAGGCAGCACATAGATGGGTCCTGTTTTTTAATCTATTCTGCCAGTCTATGGTTTTTGATTGGGGAGTTTAATCCATTAACATTTAATGCTATTACTGTAAAGACAGTACTTTCTTCTGTCATTTTGTCTTTTGGACTTTATATGCCATATCAAAAACTTTTCCTGTTTTTACCTTTAATTATAGTCTTCGTTTCTACACTCTTCTCCAGACCTCTCTCTCTCCTGCCTTTTCCTATTTGTCTGTAGTGCCCCCTTTAGTATTCCCTGTAGAGCTGGTCTCTTAGTTACAAACTCTCACAGTGATGATTTGTCTGAAAATATTTAAAACTCCCCCTCATTTTTATAGGACAATTTTGCTGGGTAAAGAATTCTTGGTTGGCAGTTTTTCTCTTTCAGAATCTTAAATACATCACTTGCCTCCATTGTTTTCCCTATCTTTTCTTCTGTGTGTAGGATTTCAGATGCCCTGCCTCTAATTCACTAATCCTTTCTTCTGCCTCTTCAAATCTGCTGTTGTATTTCATTATGTTTTTCATCTCTACTATTGTGCCTTTCGTCCCCATAAGTTCTGCCATTTGCTTTTTCAAACTTTGGGTTCTTCTTTATGTTCACTCAACGTGTTTTCTATATCCTTCATCTCTTTTGCCATAGCATTCCCTAACTCAATGTGATTTTTTGATGTGATTTTGCGTATCTGTTCAAACATTCTTAATTAATTGTTTCAACTCCTGTATCTCATTTGAAATATTGGTTTCTTCCTTTAACAGGGCCATATCTTCATTTATTTAAATAATATGACTTGTTAGTTTTGCTGGCCTCTAGTATCTAATTTCCTTGATTGGTTTATTCTGGAGGATGCTTTCATTTTTTTACCTAGATTTTTCTTACTGGTTGTCTTTCTTCTCTGTTTGTTCTTTGACATTCAGTTTGATTTATTCTAGACCTCTAGAATAGCTTCTGTTTAACTGACCAGAATTTTTCAGCTTTTGTTTCTCTGGCTCTTGCCCAGCCTATATGGAACATTTTTTTGAGGAGTGTCACCTCAGATGTGATTAACCCCAATCATAGTTTCCCAGACAAGACAGGCCCATATCTCAGGAGGAGTGTGTAACCAGAATCAAGCTTCCTGGAGGGTCAAACCCAGCAGGTTGTCAGACTTCCCTATGAAGCCTCTAAACTCTGTACTTTTCCTAACCTGCCCAGCAGGTGGTGCCTTTCAGTTTACAGCTTCCCACCAGCATAAATGGTATAGTTCCTTTAATTCTCAGCAGCTTCTCCCTGCCAGGGGTATGGTTGAGACAGAGGCTGAGGTAGAAAGTGGGTTTAGGTTGCTTTTGTTTTCCAACCCCTGGGGCCTGAATTCCCTGAAGGGGACCACTTGAACTGGGCCCTGCCCCTCCCAACTTTTCTTGCAGAAGATATACCCTTTAGGAAATAACTTCCCCCACTTGACTTATTAGTTTGTCAGACCTATCTTAACTCAGCCCTTGCCTGGGTTCTGCTTACAATTTAGAATGCCTGGGGCTTTCTCTAATGAGCTATTTGAAATAGTTTAAAATAAAATAATAAAAATTAAAATAAAAAATATAGAATAAAATAATATAAAAAATATAAAAATAAAATATAAAATAATAAAATAAAAATGATAAAATAATAAAAGAAATCTTTTTTCAGAGGCAGTCCCCAGCCCCTAAGGCTCCAGTACTCTGAGCTTGGCTGATCCAAAATCCTCCATCATTATTCTATTTTATTTTATTTCACTTAATTTTTTTTCTGTTAACCTCTCTGCTGGGATTAAAGCTGCAATTGGAGCCTGGCAAAGCTACCTTCCTTTACTCCCAGTAGAAACTACCTAAAAATATACCCTTTACGGAATTATCCCCATTCATCTTGGTCACTCCATCCATTTCAGACTGGTGTACAATGTTTGCCCAGTTACTGAAGTACCCCAAACAGTTGTTACATACAATTCCTGGCTATTTACTAGCTCCCCTAGAGGACAAACTAAATTCCACAACTCACTGGCCACCATCCTGCACTTCCTCTCCCCAGCTGCTATTCTGCATAATTATGCAAAATGCTTTTATATAAATAACCAAAAAATTAAGAATTCCATAAAGCATTGCTTTCGATCATGTCATTCTATGTGGTGATCATAAGGTGGTTTTAGATTTTTTTCATAGAAGTACCTAGAGAATACATGGTGTTAATAAAATGCCTTTTGAGTAAAGCATAGTAGCATCAAATGTTATTCTGAAAGAGTCCCAAGTGATGATAGGTTTGGATTTCCTCATTTACATGGAGACACAGAAGGATGAAATGACTTGCTCAAGGTCATAGAAGGATTTAATGAGAAAATAGGGACCAAAATTTAGGTCTTCAGCCTACAATTTAATTGCTCTTTCTATTCCACCATGCTGCCACTATATAAATGGCAATAGTGATTACTAATAAATGGCAATAGTGATCACTTGGATTACAAATGCCCAACCAGTTATATTGTGCAATTTATGACTAAACAGTCTTAATAAATATAGAAAATGTCAGTCCTGAGAGGGGCAATGTTGAAAAAAAAAAAAAGAAAATATTGAGATCTAGCCCTTCCCACTGAAGGAGAGGTGCCATCTGCAAACTGAGATATCCCAGATATATACCACTACAAAAAATTGCATGTGAGGGGGTATATATGAAAGAATTTCAGCAAGTTATTGTACAGATACATCTAAATGAGGGCTCCAGATTGGAGGTGATAGGGACCTGATTGCTTTATTTAGCCAGGAAATTTTGGCATTCCATGCTGGCCACAGGAGCCCTATTTAGTAACAGGGTATGTTGCATCAGTTCAGAGGAATGATAAAGATGATTTTGGAACTAACATTTGGGCTTTTGGAGATAATGTGGTGCCATCTGACTTCATACAATTTAGTCCCAAGGGAACATATTTAAAAAATGCTAGAAGAGAGAAACCTAAAGGAGACAGAGAAAAGAGACCTCTAACAGAATTGTAATAACAGTGAGAAAAGAATATTTCCTCACCACAGATTAAAGAGCTTTGGTTCAATGGAGGGAGAGCAGGGGTTAGTTTATTGAGTAGAACCATGAGGTAAATGTAGGCATTATTGGGTGGAACTACAGGATTAATGGCAGAGGTAGTGGCCATTAATCCAATATTGGCAGAACTAGTAAATACAACAGCAGCCACAGATTTTTGTTGATCAACGTGATTCAATTCAGTTGGAAAACATTTACTGATTTCCTGCTATGTATAGATGGCAATGTTATCAATATAACACTAGAGAGATATTTAAGATACACAGAAGCCATAGAAGGGAGGATATTAGGTTTATTATAGAGGTTATCAGAAAAATAATCCCAAAGAGGTGTTATTAATCTGGGTTTTAAAGAGTGAATAGGAGTTTTCCAAGTGGATAAGTAAAATGGCATCTGAAGCAATGGAAACAATAAAGGCATATTTCCAGATAGCTGTTGTGTAACAAACACCTAAAACTTAATGGCATTAGACAACAACAATAACTTATTTTGCTTATGAATCTGCAATTTGAACAGAGCTCAGCAGATCTTGCTTATCTCAGTTTATGGATCCACCCAGGGCTGGTGTATCTACTTTCATAGCAGCTTATTCACATGACTGGCAAGTTTTTTCTTGCTGTAGGCTGGGATTTCAAGCTACCTGTGGTTGGAGGGACCTTGATTTGTCTTTGACTTGGCTTCTACATGGGCGGCTTGCAATTCTTCATACCCTGAATGTGGCTGGTTTCAATAATATATGTGGTAGAATGAACTATGTTCTCCAATTTAGACGTGTTCTCTATCTTAATCTGAATTCCTGTGAGTGCAAACCCATTGATATAGGACCTCTTGAAGATAATAGTTTTAGGGAAGTTGTGGCTAACTGAATCACATGTGGTCTTCATCCAGATTACTGGAGGCCTTATAGAGAAAACCCAGAAGTCACAAGAAGACAGAAACAAAACAATCATCATGTGATGGGAGGCAGAAATACAATCCAAGGAACCCCAAGGATTGCTGGCAGCCAGCACCGGAATGCTGCAGTGTTTGGGGAGAAAGCAAGCCTTGTTTGATAAATTGATTTTGGACTTCTTCTAGCTTTAATACTGTGAGGCAATACATTTCTGTTGTTTAAGTCAACTCATTGTGTATTTGTCATAGCACCATGACACACTAAGATGGTTTTGGTATTGGAAAGTGGGGTGCTGCTATTACAAATACCTAAAAATGTGGAAGCAGTTTTAGAATTGGATAATGGGAAGTAGCTGGAAGAATTGTGGGGCACTTGATAGAAACAACCTAGATTGCTTTGAAGAAACTTTGGTAGAAGTATATACATTAAGGGTACTTCTGGTGAGGCTTTAGAAGGAAGTGATGAATGTTTTATTGGAAACTGGAGGGCAGGCAATCTTTGTTATATAGTAGCAAAGAACTTGGCAAAATTGTGTTCTGATGTAGGTTGGAAGGCAGAACTAGCAAGTAATGAATTCGTATATTTAGCTAAAGAGATTTCAAAGGTAAGTGTAAAAGGTATAGCCTGATTTCTCCTTGCAGCTTATAGTAAAATGCAAGAGGAAAGGGATGAACTGGAATAAACTCTTTAAGTACCAAGGAACCAGCAATGGATAATTTGGACAATTCTCTGCCTTTCTGGATAGCATTCCCTGAGACCAGGGCCAGAAGTAGCTCTGTCAGGGCCATACCTGAGCTGCCAGGAGGTGAACTCCCAGAGAATAGGCTCCATGAGAGGGTTTAGCTGAAACACCTTTCACTAAGGAAATTAGATGTATGCAAAAGAATTGCCAGCCTAGACTGAAAGGGACAAAGAAGGGATGAATTGAAGAAAGAATGACTTCAGGGAAAGGGCCATGGAAGCAGAGTTCTGGATTTGAAGAAATGTCCTCAAGCCGAGTGAGTGGGCCCACCCAGACATGTGTAAAGAGTGAATCTGTCCTGGTGATTTGAGGGTGTAGGGCTTTTGTCTCAGGACAAAATTGCTTGGAGAGGGTGGAGTTCATGCCTGGTTGTTAAGGGAAAGTTAGGTTTCCACCCTAATGCTTAGGCAGATGGAGCCTACACCCAGTTTTCCAGCAGAATGAGACCACACCCAGTGCTCAGAGAGGGGTGGGGGCTAGGCCCCAGCATAGGGGGGATCATGGTGCTGTGCAAGCCTTGGAAAGGGTGGGGCTGCTATCCTTAGGCCCGGAGTACAAAGCATTGCTCTACAGATAACTGTCTAATGGTGTTTACCCTGCTATGCTTTGAAGTTGCTTAGGTCATGGGTCCTCTTTTCTTTCCAGTTTCTTCCTTCTGGAATGGGAATGCCTATCATATGCCTGTCCCACCATTGTATTAAGCAGATGATTTGTTTTTTAGGTTTTACAGGTTCACAGATGGAGAGGGTTTTGCTCTAGGACAGACCATGTGCCTAACTGATTTTGATGAGACTTTGTACTTTGCATTGTTATAGAAATGATTTAGACTTTTGGGATATTGGAATTTGTGAGTGTATTTTGCATATTGGAAGAACATGTGTTTTTTAGGTACAGAGAGTGGACTCTAGTAGGTTGAATTATGTACTCCTTCATAAGATTTGTTTCTAAATCTTAATCCATATTCCTGTGGATTAAGAACCTCTTGAAGATGTTATTTTCAATCAAAGTATGGCCAACTGAATCACAGTAGGTCTTAATCTGGATTACTAGAGGCCTTGTAAATAGAATCTAGAGGTCACAGAAGCCAGAAAGGCGAGACACCACCATGTGAAGGGAGGTAGAAATACAAGCCAATGAACTGCAAGAATTGCTGACAGCTAACACTAAAATGCTAGAGTCTTTAGGGGAAGAGCAAAGTTTGCCAATATCTTGACTTTGGAATTTGTCTAACCTAAAAATTGTGAGCCAATAAATTCTCATTGTTTAAGGCAACCCATTATGTGGTATTTGTGAAAGCAGCTCTAGCAAATTAAGAAGATATTCTAAGAGAATCCAGAAGTGATATCACCTTTTATGATCTAGCCTCAGAAGTCATATAGCTCATTTCTATTATAGTCTTAAACTCATTCAGATTCAAGGGTGTAAGTATTAAGTCATTGCATAAAGATATTATTGTATCAATATTTGGAAAATATTACCTGCAATGGGCATTGCAGAATGAAACATCATATATATATGAGAAGTTGTGAATTTACAGAACAATCATGCATAAAATATAGGAGTTCCATATATCACCCCATCATTAATAACTTGTTTTGATGTGGAACATTTATTATAATTGACGGTAATTCATTTTTATAATTTTATAATTGTACTATTAATTATACTCTGCTACCATTTATACAATCTAACATTTCCCCTTTTCATCATATTTAGATATATATTTCAGTGCTGTAAATTGCTACCATCACTATCCATTACCAAATCATTTCTATCATTCCAAATAGGAATCCTGTTCATTTTAAGATTTGACTTTCCATTCCCCATCACCACCCCATTCCTTGGTAACCTATATTCTAGATTCTGACTCTATGAATTTGTTTATTCTAATAGTTTTAAGTCATTGAGATCATACAATAATTTGTCCTTTTGTGTCTGGCTTCTTTCGCTCAACATGAGTTCTCGTGGTTCATCCATGTTGTTGCATGTATCAGGACTTCATTCCTTTTTACAGCTGAATTACATAGAATACATTCCAATCTATGTATAGGCCATATTTTATTTATTCTTTCATCAATTGATAGACACTTAGGTTGCTTCAATTTTTGGTAGTTGTGAATAATGCTGGTATGAACATTGGTGTGCAAATATCTGTTCGAGTCCCTGCTTTCAATTCTTTTGCATATATACCTACTAGTGGGATTGCTGGGTTATATGGTAGTTCTATACCTTGCTATCTGAGATACTGTCAAACCATCTTCCATACTGGCTGCACCATTTTACATTATCACAGCAAATGATGATTGTTCCTATTTCTCTGTATCTCTCTAACACAGGTAATTTTCTGAGTTTTTAAGCACCCATTCTAATGGCTATGATATGGATCTTATGGTTTTGATTTGCATTTCCCTTATCGCTTAATGATGTTGAGCAACTTTCCATGTGCTTTATGGCTATTTGTATGTTTCCTCTGGAGAGATAGCTGTTCAAGCCTTTTGCCCATTTAAAAATTGTGTTGTTTATCTTTTTGTTGTTAAATTGAAGGATTTTTAAATATATTCTATATATTAATCCTTTATCAGATATGTGGTTTCCAAATATTTTCTCCTATTGTGTAGGTTGTTATTGTACTTTCATGATAAGGTCCTTCAAGGATCAAAAGTTTTAAATTTTGGTGAGACACTATTTATCCCACTTATTTATGTTTTACTTTGTTGCTTGTGCCTTGGATGTAAAGTTTAAGAAACCATTGCCTAACACAATGTCTTGAAGATGCTTTCCTACATTTTCTTTTAGGAATTTGATAGTTCTGGCTCTTATATTTAGGTCTTTGATCTATTTGGAGTTGAGTTTTGTAAATGATGTGAGGTAGGGGTCCTCCTTTCTTTTTTTTGCAAATATACATTCAGTTTTCCTAGCACCATTTGTTGAAGAGACTATTTTTTTCCAATTCAGTGTTCTTTGCTACCTTGTCAAAAATCAACTGGCCATAAATGTGAAGGTTGATTTCTGAGCTCTCAAGTCTATTCCATGGGTCCATATGTCTGTCTTTGTGCCAATACCATGCTTTTGGATTACAGTGTCTTTATAATGAGTTTTAATATCAGGAAATGTGAGTCCTCCAACTTCATTTTTCCTTTTCAAGATGGCTTTAGCTATTCAGGGTCCCAAATCTTCCATATCAATTTAATGATTGGCTCTTCCATTTCTGCAAAGAAGGTTCTTGAAACTTTTATTGTGATTGCATTGAATATATACATTCTGTGGGTATATTGACACCTTTATGATATTTAGTCTTCCAACCCATCAATATAGAATGCCTTCCATTTATTTCATTTTTAGAATTTCTTTTAGTTTTCTATGTCCAAGTCCATTGCATCCTTCATTAGACTTATTCCCAAATATTTTATTTTTTAGTCACTGTTGTGAATGCAATTCTTTTCTTGGTTTCTTCTGATTGTTTATTGCTTGTGAATAGAAACACTACTGATTTGGGGGTGTAGATCTTGTACCTCACCTTTACTGAATTCATTTACTAGATCTTGGAACTTTGTTGTGGATTTTTGAGAATTTTCTATGCATAATATAAAAAAATCTGCGAATAGGGAAAGTTTTACTTTTTCCTATCCAATTGGATGCTTTTAATTTTTTTCTTATCTAAGTGTTCTAGCAGGAACTTTCAGTACAATGTTGAATCACAATGGTGTCAGTGGGCATCTATGTCTTGTTCCTGATCTTAGAGTCTTTCACCATAAAGTAGGATGTTACTATGGGCTTTTCACGATGCCCTTCATTATGTTGTGGTAAATTTCTGCATATTCCTAGTGTTTGAAGTAGTTTTATCAAGAAAGGGTGTTGTATTTTCTCAGATGCCTTTTCTGCATCAATTGAGATGATCATGTAATTTTTTTTCCTTCATTCAAATCTTACTTGGTCATAGTGTATAATTTTATTTTATTTTTATTTTTTTGGTGTATAATTCTTTTAATATACTGGTGGACTCAGATTCCTAGTATTTTGTTGAGGATTTTTGCATCTATATTCATAAGTGATATTGTCTGTAGTTTTCTTTTCTTGTGGTATCTTTATCTGGCTTTGGTATGAGGGTGATGTTGACCTTGTAGAATAAATTAGGGAGTGTTCCCCCCTCTTCAATTTTTTGGGAGAGTTTGAGAAGAATTGGAGTGGAGTCTTCTTGGAATGTTTGGTGTAATTCTCTTGTGAAGCCATCTGGTTCTGGAATTTTTCTTGTGAGATGTTTGATTACTAATTGAATCTCTTTACTAGTATTTGGTTTGTTGAGATCTTCTATTTCTTCTTGAGTCAATATAGTTAGTCTGCATGTTTCTAAGAATTTCTCTTTTTCATCCAGGCTACCTAATTTATTGGTATATAGTTGTTCATAGTATCCTTTTACAGTCCTTTAACCTCAGTGGGGTCAATAGCAATGCTCCCTTTTCATTTCTGATTTTTGTTATTTTCTTTCTCTCTTTTTTTCTTTTTTAGTCCAGCTAAAGGTTTGTTGACCTTATTGATCTTTTCAAAGAACCAACTTTTGATTTTGTCGATTCACTCTATCTTTTTGTTTGTTTGTTTTCTATTTCATTTATCTCCACTCTGATCTTTGTTATATCCCTCCTTTTGCTCAGATTGGATTTAGTTTCCTCTTCTTTTTCTAGTTCTTCCAGTTTTGAGGTTAGTTCTCCCATTTGAAGTCTTTTTTATTTTTTAATGTAAACATTTATAAATTTCCCTCTCATCACTGCCTTTGCTGCATCCCATAAGTTTTGGTATGTTGTATTTTCATTTCCATTCACCTCAACATATTTCCTAATTTTGCTTCTGATTACCCCTTTAACACACTGATTGTTTAAGTGTACATTGTTTAATTTCCACATATTTGTGAATTTTCCATTTCTCCTATGATTGATTTGTAGATTTGTTCCATTGTGGTCCATGAATATATATCTCATGATTCTTATATTTTTTAATTTATTGAGACTTGTTTTGTGACCCAGTATTTATTCTGGAGAATGATCCATGTGCACTTGAGAGAAATATATATCCTGCTTTTGTTGGCTACAGACTATTAGGTCTAGTTGGTTGAGGGTATCAATTGAGTCCTGTATTTCCTTATTGATCTTCTGACTAGATGTTCTGTCCATTATTGAGAGTGTGTATAAAAGTCTCCTACTATTAATATAGGACCATCCATTTCTTTCTTTAAATCTGTCAATATTTGCTTCAAATATTTAGGGCTCTGCTGTTAGGTGCATATGTATTTGTAATTATTGCATCTGTCTGTTTAATTGTACCTTTTATCAGTATAGAATGACCATTTTTGTCCCTCATAATTAATTTTGACTTAAAGTCTATTTTATCTGATATTGGTATAGCCACCCCAGCCCTTTTTGATTATACTTTGCATGAGATACATTTTTTCAGTCTTTCGTTCTCAACCTTCTTGTATCTTTGACTTTAATGTGGGTCTCTTGGAGATCACATATAGTTGGGTAATGCTTTTTTTTCCATTCTACCAATGTCTGCCTTTTGATTGGACTGCTTAATCCATTTACATTTAAATTCACTACTGATAATACAGGACTTTCTTCTGCCATTTTGCTATTTAGCTTTTGTATGTCATAACTTTTTGTCCTTCACTTCTGTAAAACCCTATTTTTATATATTTTTCTTTTTTATGTGTTGTACCATATTGGGTGCCTTTTCATTTTTATTTGGATATACTTTTTATTTGTTTTCCTTGTTGTTGCCATGGGGTTAAAATTTAACATCCTAAATATATGACAGTCATATTTGGTTTGACAACAACGAAACTTCAGTAATATGCATATATAATTTTCCTATACCCTTCTGTCCTCCCACCATTATTTTTGTACTTGTTTGTTCAAAGACCTAGACTTATCATTACTTTTTATGCATTTGCATTTTTGCACAGTAGGAAGGAAGAGATGGAGTTACATACCAAACAATACAAAACAATTATACTGGAATTATAATTACCCTAATAGTTGCCAGCACTGCAGGTCTTTGTTTCTTTATGCTGCTTTGAACCACTGTCTAGTGTCTTTTCTGTCTGAAGAACTACCTTTAGCATTGCAGGTCTAGTGGTGATGAATGCCCTCATCTTTTGTTTCTCTGAGAATGTCTTAATTTCTCCCTTATTTTTGAAAAAGAATTTCACTCAATTTAAAAATATTGGCTGGCAGTTGTTTTCCTTCAGACT
>PVIY010006617.1:0-67691 GCA_004026745.1 Myrmecophaga tridactyla | reverse complement strand
AGTTCTTTCTCTGTGATTTCCTCCCTCTCCTTGAGCAGCTTTAACATCATTTTTAAAAGGGCTTTTTTTCAGTATGCCCACCTTCTCATCTTCTCCATTGGCATTTAAAAAAAAAATTATACTTTTTGTTTGGATGGGTCATTGTTTCCTGTTTCTTTATTTGTCTTCTACTCTTTTCTTGCACTTTGTACATTTTAATATTTTAAAATGTTAACTCGGGTTTATTCCCTGATATGTTTGTTTCTTGGTTTTATAACCAGCTGGTGATAAGATACATTTTCTAGAGCTTCAGGTCTCCTATCAGAAGATCCACCCAAAGGCAAATGAAGTGTGCAGAGTTTTCCCTGTCTTTATCGTCCTCTGTCTTGTCTTGGGCTTTTGCTTGTTAGTTGTTTTGGAGTTTCCCTGATTATAGGAAGTTTAGTTGTACCCTCACTTCCCAGGAAACAGACTTCCCTTTCCCAGGTATTTGAAGCTGGCAGGCCTTTTTCAAGACAGTCTTCCTTTATAGATTTTTTTTTACTTCTTTCTTTGTTTCATGTTCCCTTTGCCTGGAGGGCATATCTGGGAGGACTGTCATCCCAGAATGGACTTTACCAAGTCAGTGTTTCCTGGCCACAAATAGGGCCAGGAATGCACAATGCAAGTTGTGGCTCCAAAGGGCCCTGGAGTAGATCAAGGGGTGTGCCAGAGTCTTCTCTGATGGCTCCTCAAAGCCGAATTTTCCTGGCCTTCCCAGCAAATACAGCCCTTCAGTTAACTGTCCCTTGTATTCCTGAGGAAGCACTTCATGTGTAAATCTCAACCACCTCTTCTTCTGTCTAGGGAGGGTTGAAAAAATGGCTGCCCCTGCCTTTGTCTGGGATAAGGTTGAAACAATATCTACCCTCAGAGCTGGGACCGAGCAATCTGAATTCATTAATCAGAAGCAGTGGTCAATGATCAGCCATACAGATCCCAGTTCTTGGAGAAGAGGTCCCTTTCTGTCAACAGCTGCTAGCCAGGGACTGGTCCCCATGGTGGCTCACCACAAGAATAGGGGATGGTTTCTGGCTGCTGCCTTATGTGGAGAGAGCAGTTTATGGTTCTGTACTGTAAATCAATCTTTTCCTCCCACTCTTCCCTGGATGCTATACAGTGTTATTCTGGCCTCCAGAGTTTCAAAATAGTTGCCTCAGACAGTTCTATCTTGTTTAATAGTTGTTTTGATAGTAGGACTGAGCCCTGGAGCTTCTTACTCTACCATCTTCCCTGAAGTCCCATCTTAGCATTTTTAAGGAACACTTCATAACACAGGTATTTCTCATTATTCCACAAAATAGGAAGCAAAAGATACCCTGTGATTATAGGGAAGAGGGATTCCCATCATAAGTACATGTAGGCAAATCTCTCAAAATCTTTAAGCTTCAATTTTTTTTAAACAAATACAATCATACTTTCTTTGCCTACTCTTAGGATGCTTTAAAGCATCAAGTGAGAATGTGCCTGTAAAGATGATTTGAAGCTGATATAGCACCATTCCAATTCATTTATTCAATCACCAATCCATTCACCCACCCACCCACCAGCAGTCCACATCCATCTAGCCATTCCTTCATTTATTAAACATTTATTAAATATTTATAAGATTCCATTCTGTAAACTAGGGGCTGGACCCAATGTAAGGATGTTGGTTCTCTGATGAGTATTCCTAAATGCTATTTTCTGAAGCAATGCCAATGAATAAATCTCCACTTTCTTAATGTTTAGTTAATGTATCTACACTAATTGGTCACCAAAGATAACTGTTTTATTTTAATGTTAAAATTGTATGCTTTGGGGGGTACAAAGTAGTTCAAATGGTAGAATTCTTGTCTGCCATATGGGGGACCCAGGTTCTATTCCTGGCACATGCACTTCCCAGAAAGAAAAAAAAAATCAACATATGGTGTTGCAATAATGGGATATTCATATGGAAAAAGAATGAAATGTGTCCCCCACCATATAGCACACAAAAAAGTTTATGCTTATTTCAACTTCTTTATTAATGGAAGTGAACTTTAAAAAACCTTTTTATGAAGATATTCTTAGAGCAATTCTACTTTCTATAATAGTAATACAAACAAGCTCAAATAGCCTGCTTTATTAGGTTTATCATGAATAGCACCTTACCTGCTGTATTTGACTAGGACTGTGGATTTTTTATCATAGCATTTTCTCAATGTTATACATCTTTCAGTGGCTGTTTTCCAACATATTCTTGGGCTCACATTATTGTACAACATTACTCAATTTATAAACAATTTGTTAATTAATAACTTATATTTTATTTAAACAACAGAACTGTTGACCTGTAGTATGAATTCCAGTAGCCAAGATAGAAAATTACCAAATATCATCTATACTCATCACAAATAAATCTCTTCTTTATATGTTATCAAATTCTAAGAAATTTTGTTGTGGTCCAGTCTATCCCAGATCTCCACACAAACAGATCTTTGCTAGTAGTACTTTGTGTATGATATGTACTAGTTAAGATGATGGCGATCATCTTACAATACACATAGACTGGGTATGTGTTCTGGCTGCAAATACTAGCTGTGTTACCTTGGATAAGTTACTTAACTTCTGTAAATCTCAGCTTCTTCATTGGTAAGATGTGGACAACAATACTTATTTATAGGGCTGTTATTGAAAGAACCAAGGAAATGATACATATGAGGCACTTGGTACAATTCCTGGCACAAACTCTCCTAATGTCAGATTTTAGTATCTATGTTATTTTGAATAAATTGAGGTGAAGAGGTACCAAATAGTTCTTTTTTTTTCTGTTTGAACTGATAGATTATTTTTGTGATAATATATTTTGTATATGTTTCATATAAAATTGGCTTTGGCTGAGTTACAAAGACCTAAAATAATTGTGCCTTAAAAAAATAAAGACATTCGCCCTTTCCGTATAAAAGTTAGAAGGTAGGTTGTCTGGTGCTGGTATAGTTGTTCTCAGGGACCCAGGCTCTTATAGATTGGTATGCTACCATCCTGAGAATGTGACCATTAATCTCATGATCCAAATGTTAGGTATAGCACCAGTCACCAACTTTGCATTTTAAAAAGTAGAATGGAGAAAGGCTTGAGGAAGAAAGTGGATGGGGGAGACAAAGGGTGCAAGACAGTGAGACAGCAGTCTTTATAAATGGAGATTTCTGAAGCTGTTGCATAATATTTCCATGTATATTCCATTGTGTAGAACCTAGGCATATGCTCAGACCTGTTCACAAGGGAGGATAGAAACTGTGTTCCTCATTCTGAATGGACATTTGCTCAGCTTACAATTTGAGAATGATATCACTAAGGAAAAAAAGGGGAGACATTGGCAGTCTCTCCCATAATATGTACTTGTTTTTTAAATGGTCTCAACTCATGGTTGTTTGTCCAATAACTTCCCTCAATGGTGCTTTGCCAAACCACAATTTCCTCCTGGGAGCTAGCTCTCTTAATGATAGTTCAGTCTGGTTCCTTATAGTTTGGCCACTTGGGGCTATTCAGAACTGTCTTGTTCCAGTTTATGAACCCTAGTCCTTTTCATTAAAAAAAATCTATCTGATATATAATGCAAAACTCTCTTTCTCCTCCTACTTCAAGTTAATAAATGGATCCAGGGATCTAAATTGAGGGGGTGCGTGTGTCAGAGACAAGGGGGAGGAACAAGAGATGGTGACATCATCTTACTTTTTTCCCCGGGTCTTTCTCACTGTTCTGTTTGTTTGTTAGAACTAGTGGGAGCACTGGTGATTCCTTTAGGCTCTGCTGATGAGGCTCCATTCAAGCTGCCCCCTGGCTACTCCTAAGTCTATACACCATCTGCCTTCCATAGCCCCCCACTGAGGGTCTGTGGCCAGCTGTGGAATCCATTTTCAGCATATCTTAGGAAACAGGAACCTGAGGGATTGTCTTTGTTCTGTCTCCATCTGGCATTCCCCCTGTGACCTGCCTCTTGGTGCTTTTATTCCTTCTCAAGCAGGCTGGTCAATAAGCCCAGTGACTTCAGACTGCTTAGATTTTCAAGTGGGGCAAGCCTAAGTTTCTTCCCTTCTTGCAGCTACTCCAGGGGGAGGAGGAAGAGTAGGACTTCTTTTCAGGATCATCTTCTCATCTCTGGTCATCTTCTTGGACTTGTTGGTAAATCAGTTCAGGCTCTCTTGCCCTAGGGGGGCAACAGAGGCTCGTAGCAAGAAGTAGGCTTTAAAAAATGGTGTTCCCAGTAATTACCTCTGGAAGCTCAAAAATTTTTAATCATATTCTCAAATGAAGCTGTTGTACTTATGCAGAGGATAATTTAGTGTTAGAACAATAATGGATCTTAGAGTTCATCGGGTCCTACCCCATCATTTTATAGATCAGGTCGCTCAGGTCCTGAGAGGTGAAGTAATTTTGCTGATTGATTTGCTAATTTAAAACTGATTTTTTTTTTAAATGCCTTTTTTATGTGTCACCATGTCTGGCTGCAAAATTATGCCTTCATTTTTTTGCAATCTGGATGAAGAACACGTTAGAGATATGACCTATTTCTGTTTTCCCTTCTCCCAGTGACAGTTTCAGATTCCAGGTGAAAACATTTTGTCATTAACTCTAATATATGGATAGTTTCTAGGCTTTTGGGGATGTATTATTATACTAAATGAATATAGATGAGTATTACATTTGTCTAGTGCTCTCTGCTTTGCAAAGTGGCATCATCGCCTTACAAAATCCTGACCACCAGTGAGCAGGTGTTATTATTCCTCTTGGGTAAAGATGCCCAAGATCATCAATAAACTACCGGCAGAATTCAGTACAGAAGATAGTCGCTGTGTCTCTGTATAGGTGATCTGACTGTGACACCTACTTTTTACCAGCAGGATGCCATGTAAAGAATATCACAATGTGGAGTGTGAGGTCTGGGTCCAACTCCCAACTCTATCCTCGACCAGCTGTTACTGTAGGCAGTCCAATTCTTCCTTCTGATCCTCGGTTTTCTCATCTGTAAAATGGAAACAAGAAAGAACACTGATCTATCCAGTCATCATGGGAATCAGAAAGTGGGATTGAAGTTCTTTGTAAATAAAGAGAGCTGTACAAATGTTAGTGACTGCTAATAAATGGTTGTCTAGGTAAGGAGTCATTTTGTGTATTATAAATAAGACTTTGAGAGGTTTAATGGCATTAGAAGCTTAAGCAGAGCTTCAAAGGGCTCCTGCAGAGTAAAAGATGGTATTCTCGTAGCTCTTATCCTAACATACAACCATTGTTATTTAGAATTCAACAGACATAACAAGTTAAGTCTTCTTGAAACATTCCCCACTTTGTAAATACAGCTTTTACAGTTCTTTTACCTGGGGAAAAATGCAATACTGGCTAGTTTCACCTAGCATTTGAAGGGTCAATTGTGAAAATCTGAAAATCTTTCCTACACACGTTTTGAGTCACAACATTCCTATTATTAAAACCTTTTTATTTCCCACAGCTCACAGGATAAAGTCCAAATGCCATAGCTGCAAATCTTTGTTCTAACCAAGTAGACTAAAAATATGAAAATGAATGTGTTATTCAAATCCCTTTCATGGTACACACGACC
This sequence comes from Myrmecophaga tridactyla, assembly GCA_004026745.1. NCBI lineage: Eukaryota > Metazoa > Chordata > Mammalia > Pilosa > Myrmecophagidae > Myrmecophaga > Myrmecophaga tridactyla. The sequence continues at coordinate 62,095 of PVIY010006617.1, read as the reverse complement.
CCAGACTGTCCTGTCAGCCTAATCTCCTACTTCCTTGTCCACGTGCTCTGAGCTACAGCACTTTTCACCCAGAACCACAGAAAGCCTGCTCCTCATGGCCTCTATTTGTTTGCAAGAGCTGCCTCAGTGACATGGAATACCCTTCTCCCTCCTTTCTGCCTGCTGGCCACTTTCATATTTATTCTCCAAGACCTGGCGCAAAAGCCACCTCCTCTGTGAAACCACCTTTGACCTTTTCTTCCTCATGGAGAGGATTAAACATTCTTTCTCTGTGGGAAACAAAGCATTTTCCACATGATTCTTTCGTTTTCTTTGAGATTATGCCTTGCCATTAGTCCACCAGCTTTCTGAGACCTGAATCACAGTCTTATTCTTCTCTGCAGCTCCACACCCCAGTGCCCAATGCCTGGGAATAGCAGATGCTCAATGGTTCTTTGCTAAATGAATGTTTGTTGAAGCCCTAGGGCAAGATGCAGTAATAAGCGAAACAGGAACCTGTTTGTCTGATTTAAAACTCCCAGTAGTCCCTGTAACCCAGAACTATTCCCATTATTACTTTAGGTTTTTCATCCCCTCTTTCCAAGACCAAAAAGATTCCATGATCCTCTTGCCATTAATTTGATATGAATTAGACAATAATACAAGGCTTTGCTTTAAAAGTCCATCCTCCAGGCTTCTGTTGTGGTCAATTGGTCTGTTGAACCAGGGCTTGGGACAATGGATCCCTCTCTTCTCATAACCAGCTGTGTGACTTCAGTGACTCTCCCCTAGTTGATGGGTTTTGGAATATCAACAACTGACAAGATATTCTCAGAGGTCTCTCTTGGTTCTGATAGTTTATCTTCTACATAGTTGATCCTTGGAAAGACAAGTGAGCTGATTCAAGGCAAATATATCTCACCCAGGATGACAGACATCTCTAGAAGCACTGAGCAGGAGAGGGGGCAGATATCAGCAAGAAAGCCCTGGAATTTCCTTCAAAATTAAGATATCATGTTGTCGTTTAATTACTTCTCCCAGCATAGAGTAAGTCTGCCTAGCTCAAAACATGCCTTCATCAGACTGCTTATTCCACCTTCCTCACCAAGATACTCCCTAACCCCTCAAACCTGGTCACATAAGCTTTTAGAATATCCCCCTTTAGAATTGTTGTGTACCCTTCTTTCTGCACTTCTCCAGCATTTCAACAGGTTACTGCCAGTGAGATCAGAATGGGAAACTGTAGAATGATCGGGTGGATTCAAATATATACTTGAATGAGAGCAGAGGGACCAGCAAAGAGGAATGGAAATGGCAGAATTGGTGAGAACTCTGGATTGGAAACAGGAAATGGGCAAAGGAGAGAAATTAGAGATGGGAGCAAACAACTGGGGGCAAGAAACATTTAGGAGTTTTCCTGCAGATTGTATTGGGAAGGAGCTTGTTGAAAGGACATATAAAGTATGAGGACTGCACACCAGCACACAGGAAGTGGATAAGGGTAAATCAAGAGAAAAAAAATTTTACAAAAGGCATTATATTTATTTTGATATGTCCTTTATAAAATCCATAGTTTATTAAGTGAAAAGGAGATATATTTATTGGATAGACTAGATATGAATAAAATTTTTAGATAAATCCTAATATGTATTGCTTCAGGAGAGGGAAAGTCCAACACACAAGAAAAGCTGTCAAGAAAAGGGCTAAAAGAAACAGTGTCTTCTTTATTAAAATGAAGTAAATTGGAGCAAAATCAGATTAAGGGAAAAGAACAAAAACCGTGTAGTCCTAAAGTGATTGTGGACCAGCCTGTTATCCAGTGAATATCGGTACAAGTCTTTCATCCCATCTCTCATCCCGACAGTTTCCCTTTACATAATAAGAACAGGATAACACTGGGTAGTCAGAAAAATATTGCTGAAAATTCAACTAAAGATAAGTAACAGCAAAGATATATCCAGTCCCTCAGCAAACTGCTGATGTTGCATAGCAACAATTGCCTAGTTTTATTTCTGTCACAGTATTGCCATAAGGAAGCTTTGAAATTAATTTTTTTTCTTTATTTAAGAAAAACAAGGTAGCATACCTCAGTGCACCCAAGTCACCTGCCTCATTCTAAAATTAGAAAGATAGCCTTTCAAAGGAGGGGGAAATTTATGTAGTAAAAATTTATTGGGCCCCTTCTAATCTCTTTCCCATGATATCTCCTCTAATCCTGACAATAATCAGGTCTTAATCCCATTTTTCAGGTGGGGAAACACACTTAGAGGTGTTGAATAGCTTGGCTACAGTCCCATAGCCAATAAGGGGCAGCATGAGTACTTAATCCTCCCCCGTTTTTCCTGATTCCTAATCCGGTCTTCCTACCACTTTCTACCACAGTGAGCCTTGTGGAATGTCAGTTGGTTGGAGCAGCAAATCTTGTCCCTTTTGAAGATGTCTGGGATTATGTCTGGCATGTAACAAGCTGGCCATATTTCCGAAGAACATCTGGAAAAATTTGTACTTGTGTCTGACCCCATGAGCCAGTTGTTTCATGGTATAGATTTACCTGGGAGAATCTGAATTTATGATTAGTCTAGTGCAAGAAAGGCAAAGGACATAACCTATGAAAACACATTCTCCCTTCAGGACATTTGTATTTTGAGATATGTTAGGGGAATCCTTACCACAATTACTGGTATTGGTGTTTGCGGACAGATATTTAGGAGATATTCAAGAAGCAAGTTCCTTATCAAATAGGACATTTTCTTTCTCTAGTCCTTATTGTTCTTTAATAGCAGTTGTTTAAATGTCTAAAAGCAAGAATAGTAGAACCAAACATAAGGAGTCCAAATTGCAGACACTTTGATATTCTCTCGGCTCATGATTTGGGGACGTGTCATGGAAAGATCCTATCTGCAATTGCTGATCACCCATGGGATTCTAACTTAGAGGAGGAATTTAACTCAACACATATTCACTGAGGATCTATTTGTCCTGGGATAATACAAAGTTGTATTATCCCTGACCCAGGAGATTCTTTAAACTGTGGAAAAAATATTGCACAAAATGTTAATACTGTATGATGGTCCAGTGCTATAGCAAATGTAGGCTGAAAGTGCAGCCAGAGCACAAAATAGTGTGCTATCCAGCATGGTTCTTCAGAAAAGGTTTTTTTTTTTTTTTAAATTATATCCCTTATTTATTTATTTATTTATTTATTTATTTACATGGGCAGGCATCGGGAATTGAACCCAGGTCCTCTGGCATGGCAGGCGAGCATTCTTGCCTGCTGAGCCACCGTGGCCCAGAGAAAAGGTTTTTTGGAAGAGGACCCGCTTGATCATGCTAATGGGAGTTTTGGGATCATTGAGGCATTCCTGATGGAAGGACAGCATAATTTCATGAAATGGAACCACAAGCAGTTCAGTAAGCCTGGAGAATAGATTGTTGGGAGGAAGGTGATGAAGATGAAGATGGAGAGAAAGGTAGGGCCAGTGCTGGAAAAAGGTGTTCATTCTATGGATGATTGATTTATATATGGGGAGTAATCTGTTAAATTTTATGCTTTAAGCAGTCATATGTGGTAGCAATTTGGAAGTAAATACAGCTGGGCAAGATAGATGCAGAAAGGCAGAAAGACACTTAAATTTGAAGAGGTTTCTTTGTCAGAGTTCTTTAAAAAGTATTTCAATGTGCTTACGAGTCCTGTGAAGTGCCTTCTCTTTGTTGTGTTTTTCCTTTGCCCTTCCCAATACACTCCTCCCCCCTTCTCTACCCTGATCTATGTTCCAATGCAACCTGACTCCTTTGCCTTCTGGCTTCGTGTTGGGCTCAACCAGTGGCACCTCCAGGTGACAAGAGAGTGGGAAAAGTGGTAGGGTAGGAAATTTATAACCATCCCCATTTGTGCCTCTGTTTGACAGGGGCTCTAACCAAGGTCATAGTTCATTGCCATCCCTTGCTGGCTCCCTTAGTTATATCCACACCTTCACAAGTAGCCCCTTCATTCAAGTATCTTCAGTTACCCTTTCGGAGTGTGCCATGTAGTTTCCTGCTGAGACCTGGACTGATACCACCATGAAACAGTTTCCTTGCTAGTTTCAAGGGACATGCTTTGTGAAACACTGGTCTTGGGGAAGAGAAATTGAAAATTTGAACCAAATTGTCATAATGAATATGAAAAGGAGGGCACAGATTGGAGAGATATTCAAGAAGTGGAAATGACAGTATAGAACTGCTGATGGGGGTGGTAGGATTGGGGCACAGAAGGAGTAGGGGGGAGAGAGAGTCTAGGATGCCTCTTTGACTTTCAGCCTGACCTTGCCAGCCTTAATTTTGCCTTAGCTTGACTTGAGTTTAGAGAGGCTTCTCCCTGACTCCAAGCCCCTGACCTCCCTCTCACATTAGCCCTTATAATAAGTCATTCACCCATCCCAGTCATCAACCCTCCTTAATACCAGCCAATACTTTTCCACTAATCCACCCCAGCCCTTAAAACACTCTTGTTCTTCGTTTGAATGAAGATGAGTTTGAGTCTTTCTTCCTTGTTGCAGGAATAGCATCATCTTTGCCTGTTTAATATTGTCTGAGGCAATTTTTTTTCTTGACAGTCCTAAATAGGTACATGGCCTGAATCTCAGATTACAGAAGGAAGGACAGGTAATGAGAAAACAAGTAATGTACTTTGGGGCATACTAAATCCTAGGTACCTGTGGGGCCCCTAAGGGTAGAAAGGAGTAGCAGCCCAATGCCTGAGCTCCCTCCCAAAAGCCTGTTAACAAACCTGCTTTAGCCAAAGACAAAGGTCAAGAAAGTAAACAATCTCCCTGGAGAGGGGAGAATATAACTATGGATGTTAAAAATGGCATAGATTGTAATACTTTTAAACACTAACCTTAGTAAAACATCAGGCTTTAGGCCCCTTTCATTATTGTACTAGAGATCCCATGTCCTCATACTATATGGAATGCCTTTGTTCTGAAGTTGTATCTTGCCTGATGCATTTCTGCTCCCTTCATGGAGTGCTAATGTCCTGAGGCCTCCCGCCAGAGAGCTTCTCCTGTTCTTAAGTCCCAATAAAGCCATGCCCACTTCTGTGCCTGGTGTTTCTTTGGTCTTGCACCTACCTCCTGTGTGTGCTCTGCGCAAGCTCATTCTGGGCCTGAACAAGCGATTCTCTGCTCACCTATTTAGTTGAAGAACCTGCATAGATGAAATATTTTTTTCCTTCCAGCTCAGAATGTGCCCTGTTTATTTTTGCTGGCTCTCTTCTCACAGTCCTCTTTGAAAAGATACATATTCTTTGACAAGGAAATAGATAGTTCCTGATATCGTTATTGTGACTTTATGGCAAGAGAGCCAGACAACTAAATATAGTAAGAACACAGGGTGAGATTGATCTTCCTAAAATGCCCACATTTGTCTCCACCTCTTATCACCAAGCTAAAACAAGTTTTTAGCTGTCCTGCAACCCTCTCCGGTCCCAGCCTCGCATTCCAGAGGGCATATGGCCCATGCCAGTGACAAAGTGGCAGTCCTGCCCTATAGGCCTGGTATGAACCTGTGGGTGTGGCCACGAATCCCTGGGCCTGGCCTCTGATACCCCTGTTCACATCCCTGAAGGGGCCTTAGCTCAAAAACCATCGACAATGATAGAAATAGAGTTCAAATTTTTTAGCTTGAGTGCTAAGCCAAGCCCAAAACAGTAAAGGGGGAAAGCAGTGTTTCCTGAGGCCTGGAGGTATTTGCTGTGATAATTGGCGAGATATCCCCAGGGTAGAAAGTGACTTTTAGGAAATAAGAATAGGGGTTTCTAGAGTCAGCTTTCCTTGCCTGAGAGTAGGAATGATGTCACTGGGAAACAGTGGATGTCCTTTATTATTTTATTTTTTTCTGATTCTTTAAAATGTTTGTTATACCTATTGTCCCTTCTGTTCATTTAACAGGCATATATACACACATACTGACTTTATTGTAATTTTTCATCTTATTTGCCTCTAATCCCTAATTATATTACTCAACTTCAGCATTTTATATTTCCTACAGCCCCCCAATTTTACTCTACTTTGAAGCAGGTGTAAAAAAAATACTTGTTGAGTAAATGGGTGAATATATTGCTAAGTACAAATCACCAATATAGAGCTTACCTTGAATTGAAAGGCCTGAGGCAAGCCCCCCAGCTTACCCTTTAAGGACAGCTCTGGTTTATTTTAATCTTCATTAAGCTAATTATCTCAAGGTCAGTGAAGCTTGAGAGTAGGAAAAAGATTATTATAAAGAAAGGATTCATGTTCAGTAGGTTAGTGCAGAGACTCAGCTACTTGCTTGATGTAGAATCTTGAGTAAATTACTTAATCCACTTGCACCTTAATTTTTTTTTTAATCTACAAAATTAATCCATTATGGGGAGTTAGCATCACACAGTGAAAATCACTTTGAGCAGAAATGAAAATACACTGGTTCTACTCCCTGCTCTTTTGTCAGTTAGTGGTATTGTTGCTGAGTTGAAATCCTAGATTCTTGGCTGTGCCCTGAGAAGGAATTCGAAAAACACACCACAGATCTAGGAAGCAGGTAGAAAATGTAATAAGTATACACACACAAGCACTCTTGTAAGAGGAAAGTGGCAAGAGGCTCTGGCAGTATGGGGCAAACTGCTTCTATTGGTTGGCTTTACTTGTTAAGTTCCTTGTTCAGGGCTTTTCCTACTGGCCTACCTTCTCTCCAGGGTGCAGCTGGTGGTAGTAGCACATTTGGGCCAGTCGGCTGCCTCTGGGTGTTGGTGTAGGTGGGTAGCCCAAGCAGGTTGTTCATGCAGGACAGTTCCTTCTGACCTTGATTAACTGTCCTTGGTCAAGGCTTCTTCATGGTATCTTCTCTCCCTCTCAGGTCCCTCCTGTAGCCTGCATTAGTACCATCTTAACCTCTTTAAGCCTCAGTTCTAAAATTTCACATATATTAACCCTCAAATCAAACAAAAACCTTGTATGTGTATGTGTGAGGGTACTTGGACTAGTTAATATTTTGCTGCATAACAGATTATCCCCAAATTTAGCAGTTTAAAATAATGAACATGATCTCACACAGTTTTTGAGGATCAGGAATCTGGGAGTAGCTTAACTGGATGGTTCTAGCTCAGGGTGTCCCATGAGGTTGCAGTAAAGTTGTCAGCCAGGGCCAAGGTGGCAGTCCTTTCAAGTCTTTCAAGCTCCAGTGAACTTGATCATTGGCAGGCCTCAATTCCTCACTGGCTCATAGCTAGAGACTTCAGTTCTTCACCCTGGGGCTGCTGTCAGTATGGCAGCATATTTCCCTTCAGAGCAGGAGAGCTAAGGGAGGTAGACATAACAGAGAGATAAACAAGGGTTGGGGGTCCCCAAAGATGCATGCTGGAGGCTGCAGTGTTTTATATCTTAATAATTTTGTAAGTGACCTGCCATAATTTCTGCCATAGGCAGTTTGTCACACAGGGAACAGATTATTAAAGGATGTGAATGTCAGACAGAGGGATCATTGGGTTTTCTTGGAGGCTGGCTACTGTAGTGCTCAAAGCAGAATTAACAGCATTTTCAAATAATATTCCTAGACTTTCTCATCTCATTTGACTGTCTTCTCTGACAGTTCAACCTCTCTCTTTTTTTTTTTTAATGAGATGAAAGGAATTTAGGGAGTCTTTACTACAATCTCAGCTCTTTGTAGATATGGAATCCAAGGTCCATAGAGGTCACCTTATTTGTTAGTGGTGGAGCTAAGACTAGAAACTGGTCTCTAATCTCCCCATTCTCTGTACTTTCCACTTCCCTTTTCCTAAATTCAGTCATTGTGACTCAGAATTAACCTTGACATGGAATTTAGTAGCCATGTTAGTAAATCATCTACCTCTGCTACCCTACTTTTTGTGTCATTGCCTTAGTTCCTCTTCTTTTGAAATATTCAGTAGTACTTCCATCTGATTTTCCTTCTATATTATAATTTTCTCTTTCTGTTCACCTTCCAGTTGCCTTGCTCTAATCGTAAACATACTGAATGACCAAATTTCATGAATATTAAATTCTAATATTAACTCTTGATATCATCTTCTATGCCCTGCTTATTTTTTATTTTTAGGATATATTAAATAATTGTGCATCTGAAATGGATTCCAGTTTAAAAGGCAAGAGCATTAAAAAAATCTCAGCAATCTCAGCATGTCCAGCGTGAAGATGTCTCTTCCATACTTACTGATATTTGAAGTACGCTTCTTACTCTGATGATGGCACTTTGCACATGAAGCTATTATAGCAGGCACCACACTGCATTATGTTTGCATGTCTAATACCCCTGACTATACTGCAAGCCTTGAGGGTAGGCATTGTGCCTTAGTCATTTTTATATATCTCTAGTACCTCATGGTACAACTCCTAAAAGGAGTTCCATATACATCTGTCAGGTTGCATCAACCAACTCTTCATGTCATCTCAAATATTAGATGAAAGAATCCTCTTTCAGAGAATGATAATTCTTATATAAGATCTTATACTTCTACTCAGATACAAGGATCAATTTTTTTCAAGCTGTCATATGTTATCCCTTGAGTATTCTGTAGCCTGAGTGATCTGAGCAGAGCCACATGAAAGCCGTCCCTCCCAGGGCAATGTGATTTGAAGTGTGCTTGGAAAACCTCTTTTCCACTGGTGTGGTCTTTTCCCAAGTAATTCCCAATCCTTTATCATTTGGGACTAAAGGCTTTTAACTTATAAGAGGCTCCATTTGAAATTCACATGTCTCAAAGAAAGGCTCTGCCTCATAGGTCATCTACTGACACCTTAGCAGGGTTAATATTTCAGCAGAAAGAATGAGAGGACAAAAAAACTGCTGTTAGAATGGAGACCTCACTGTGGAGTGGAATTGGGGGTGGCAGTGTTGGAGATTATGAATTAGGAGATGAGATGAGCAAATAAAAACAGACCTGCCCTTCTCACTAAGTCTGTGCACAAGTAGCACTTGATGCGATATGGAGAGAGAGGTAGAGAAATACCTATTGTTATCTCCCACTTTGTCTAGCATCCTGGTATTCTTTTCTTTCATTTTACGCATGTATATTTCTTGATCTCATACCTAGAGCAAGAAAATTAGCCATGAGGTTGCTTCTGGCTATCCTGCTTTGGTGACCAGAGCCTGCATGCAACTCTGGCCATGCTGGAAAGAACTGTAGGGACCCATTTGTCCACCAGAGAGTGCTATGTTGGTAAAGAATTTCTTAACCATTCTAGAGTTAGCTGCTGATTAAAAACTTTTTCTTTCCTAATTTGCCACACCTTGCAACCAATACAACAAATGGCAAATGTTTAGTTTTTAAATTATAGTCTAAAATCATTAAAATTATTTTTTCTGAATTCAATTATTCCCCCTAAACCTTCCAAGGGAATTGGACTCAGGTGATGTCAGGGAATGGGAAGGGATATTGACTGCCCTTTTTTTTTTCTTTTTTCTTTTTTCACATGGGCAGGCATGGGGAATCGAACCCAGGTCCTCTGGCATGGCAGGCGAGCATTCTTGCCTGCTGAGCCACCATGGCCCGCCCACTATCCTTTTTTATAGCAAGTTTTTGTGTTTAGTGCCCTTTAATCTGACTGCTGAGTTTTCACCTTCATTTAGGCCCCCACAGAGGAGGTATTCCAGGAAGAGGCTATAAGTCTTTGAGGATTTGGGAGTTCACTAGCTAAGCACAGTAATGGTAGTTCATCTCTCTGGTCTTTAGGATGAACCTAACTCAGGGCAGAGTCCAAGTGAGAAGTATGGGCTGGACAAGGTCCCCCAAGGGGACCGTCATGATTCACCTCAGTAGTTGCAGGCATACCTTAAATCTTCCCAAGCTGATGAGTGTGTCTGTGCAATGACTGAACCATGAGTAACCTTTGGTACTTATGTCCCTTGGGCAAACCCAGCAGAAAGCAGCAAAACCCTCATACAGTTTTTTACTTAGAACTTGGAACTTCCTGAGAATTGCCCTGGGTGGACACCAGATCCTTCTCTCCTTGGCTTCTGAGAAATTGGTCTCCAGTTTCATTTAGACACAGGAAATGATGGAACTGCCAAATGCTTTTTAGCATTTCAGTGTAGTTACATTTATAATGTTATTCAGTTTAAAAATAACTATATTTTGAAGATGGCAGCATAAGGCAACCCAGGGTGTCATTCAGAATCTTTGAACAACTAGCAAAAACCAGCAGAACCATTTTCCTTAAAACTCTAGGGAACAGTTAAAGACAGCAGGAACTAGATGAGGGGTGAATAAGAAAATACAGCTTTAAAAATGGTAGGAAGGAGGTGGGCTAGAGTGGCTCAGCAGGCAGCATTTTCACCTGCCATGCCAGAGACCTGGGTTCAAGTCCTGGTGCCTGCCCATGTTAAAAAAAGGTATAAGGGGGTGCAAGGGTAGTTCAGTGGTAGAATTCTCGCCTGCCATGTGGGAGACCTGGGTTTGATTCCTGGTCCACACACTTGTCCAAACAAACAAATAAGCAAAACAAATGCAGAAACAAAACAAAAATGGTGCTGCAATAAAGGGATACTCCCATGGAAAAAGAATGAAATGTGAACCCACCATATCAAAAAAAAAAGCAAAGCAAAACAAAAAACAACAAAAAAGGTAGAGAAGTTCGTGGCACGTTTGCTATTCTCTACTACCTCCTCCATAGGGTGGTGTGGCGCCAGACTGCGCCCCCATTGTGGGTCCATGGTCCCATTCTGTATGGAGCAGACTAACCCTAGTATGCATATTGCAGTAGCTGTTTGTCAGTGCTAATCTATTGGGTGGCAACTTGAAAGACTGAACCAGGATGCTTATCTCCAGCTCATCTTCTCAGGACTTATTCAGGAGGCAGAAACACTTGCCGATAAGCTAAAGTAGTTTAGAAACAAGTCAAAGAGGCTTGAGGCAAAGAATTACCTGCTCTAAGTCATACAATGAAAAATCTGAACAGGAAAGAATGTCTATTTCAGAGGTGGTAAAGGTGACATTTGAATTCCTATGAACAGGGGGGTTCCTAAGACCATGTGTGAGCATAAGCCCAGAACAAGAGGATAAGGATCAGAAAAGGTGGAGAGGTTCTTGCACTTCACATGTACTCCTGGCTGGTCTTCTTGATACGAAGGCTGAACTCTGAAAGAGAGCACCAGTCAGTGCAGAACCAATTTGCAAAGACTGTGAAAAGTGTTCTTTGTGTTTGTTTTATTAGCTCCTAGCATGCAACAAAATCATATCACTACCTGGGCACAAAACATAAGGAGCAGATAGGTCAGGGACTGAATCCCAGAGTCAACATTTTAATATAAAAATATACAGTGGGCAATAAAAGACAATAAGACATACAAACAGGAAATGATGATCCATCCAAAGGAAGGAATGAGATAAAAATCCAGAAACCATCAAGGAAGAATACCAGACTTTGGATGTACCAAATAATTTAAAGAAATTGATCCTCAATATGCTCAAGAAGATAAAGGAAAACACTGGAAAGAACTAAAGGATATTGGGAAAACAAAGAATGAACAATATGAGCATCTCAATAAAAATGCAGACATTTTAAAAAGGAACCAACAGAAATACTGGAGTAGAAGACCACAGTAACTGAAATGAAAAATTCCCTAGAGCGTTTCAATAGCAGATCAGCCAATCTGATAGAAGAAAGTATTAATTAATGTGAGGACAAGACAATTAGAATGATTCTAGCTACAGAGCAGTAAGGAAAAAGAATATGAAAACGAAACAAAATGGATAGAGCCTAAGAGACTTGTGCCACACTCTGAAATGTACCAACATATGTAGTAAGGGAATCCCAGAGAAGAAAGAGAGAAAGGGCAGAAAGAATATTCAAAGAAATAATGGCAGCAAACGTCCCTAATTTAAGAAAAGACATGAATATGCACATTCAAGAAGCCCAATGAATCTCACAGGATAAACTTGAAAAGAATCACATTGAGACTCATAGTAGTCAAACTAGCAAATATCAAGGACAAGGAGAGAGTTCTAACTTCAAAGGGAAAGAAACGCGTTGTGTTCAAGGGAGACCCAATAAGATTAAGCGCCAGTTTCTCATCAGAAACCTTGGAGGCCCACACATGCACAGATGTAAATACCCACCCACCCAGCCCAGAGTGGTGACCAAGCAGGAATGTGCACAGGTGGCTGCTGGCCAACATTTCTACGCTCTGCACCAGTTCATTTATCTCTTTTTGGGGTAAAACGCTACCCCAGATTTAAAAAGTTGGGGAGAGTAGGACCAGTTAAGCAGTTTATGTCTTTCGTAGATGCAGGTTTGTATTGTAGTTACTAGAGTTTACTTTGTTTTTTTAATGGAGGTATTAGCACAGAGATATCTCACCAGCATTAGCTACTGGCAAGTGGAGTTTCTGCTGCAAGAAGTGGCTCTGAGCACCAGCTTCATTGGCTTTACCTTGGGCAGCAGTTCTTAGAATGTGGCCCACAACCAGCAGCATTAGCAGCACCAACATTTGGGAACTTGTTCGAATTCAAGTTCTCAGACCCCATCCCAGACCAATTGAATCAGAGAATCTGGGGTGGGTTGTAACAAGCACTCTAAGTGATTCTAATGTACACTAAAGTTTAAGAACCATTGCCCTAGGGGCAAGCTGGGAAATTCTTATAGGATGTCAAATACCATCCTCTGCTTTAGCACTAGCATTATTTTTTCCATTTCCTCCAGCCCCTCCCTCTACTCCCATTAAAACAGCAGTCACCATATCATTCATCTCAAAATCTAGGTTTGTCTTTCTTCTAGTCTTGTCCATAAAACCTCTCCTGGGTTGCTCTGGACAGGGGTTGCTCTGGACAGGACAGACTATTTGCTGCATGCTCTTTGTTACGGTATCGACCAGCTGGAGCTTTAGCTGTCATGTTCCTCTCTTACACATACACAACTTTCAGGTATGGAGGAGAGACGCCTCCAGTCCAAACAGTGGCGGCTGCAGTATCCTGACATGTGTTTAAAAAAAAGCAGTGTGTATCTATGATTATGTCTGTGTTCATCTACATATCTTTGACATGTAGCAACACCTCTCCATCTCATTAAGGAACTCTTCTGGGTCTGGGTCTCTCCATTCCCTATGGGTGGACTTTGACGATCGGAAGAATTCAGTGCTACAGGATATTTTGTTGCAAAACTGTCTTTTCCTTTCTCCACTTCACCCAAGTTAGCATGATCCCTGTGAGCAGGTTCTCACAATCTCCCAGGACAGGGCTGAGGCAGGGGCTGCACTCCATTCCCCTTAGTCTTCCTTTGCCCTTGCCATGCCTTCTCCCTCCCTCACAATGACATATATTGTGTCTTATTTATGCTGCAAATGTAACATTAAACTATCAAAAGAACCAAAAAAAATGAAACCATGGAGGCAAGAAAGCAGTGGGTCAAAATATTTAAGGCACTCAAAGAAAACAATTGCCATCAAGAATTTTATTTTCAGTGAGGCTGTCTTTCAAAAATGGGAAGTGATGAAGAAATACAAGATAAACAAAAGCTGAGAGAGTTCATCACCACCAGACCTGCCCTACAAGCAACATAAGAGGGAGTTCTACAGACTTAAAGGAAAGGACGCTAGACAGTGGATCAAAGCAACATAAAGAAATAAGGATAATCACGTGGCTAATTGTACATGCCAGTATTGCTGTATTGCACTTCTGTTTCAAATTGGTGAAGTTGGATTTTAATTTGGGTCCAGGTGGGGGTCAGGTGTGATGCAATAGGAGTCTGAGGCGAATATGTTTGAGAAAAGATAGTTTGTTACTCAAAGGTCCCAGAGTGACAGGGGTGCCATAAAGGATCAGTGGGGAAGCCTGATCTGCTCAGGTGGCTCAACCAGTGGGTGGTGACACACTATCCGAGCAAGAGGGACCTGTGGGCTTGTGCTTTTATTGTGCTCTAGGGGTGGAGGTTAGTAGATTTCCCACAGGTGTCAAAAACTGGCTAGTTTAAAGCACAAGTGTGTGACAAGAGAAAGGGTCTGGCAGTCTGAGGGCAGTGGGGATGGTGTGCCAGCTGGAAGCTATTACATACCCCAGAAAAGCCATGTTTAATCCTGATCCAGTCTTGTGGGGGCAGCCATTTCTTTTAATCCAGATTCAGTACTGCAGAGTGGAAATTTTTGATTAGGTTATCACCACAGAGATGTGACACATCCAATTGTGGATGTGATGTTTTGATTAGATGGAATTGTTCAAAGTGGGTTTTGATTAGTTTACTGGAGTCCTTTGAAAGGGTGAACATTAAAAAAAATTTTTTTTTAAACATAACAACATATGAACATGAACATTCTTACCATATGATCATTCCATTCTTGGTATATAATAAAAAATTCACAGTATCATCACCATGATCATTTCTTAGAACATTTGCTTCAATGCAGAAAAAGAAATAAAAAGAAAAAAGAAAAAAAACTCATACATACCATACCCCTTACCCCTCCCTCTCATTGACTGCCAATATTTCCACCTACCCAATATATTTTAGCCTTTGTTTCCCCTATTTTTTTCTATACCCCTTACCATTCCCTTTCATTGATCACTAGCATTTCAATCTACTAAATGTATTCTAACATTTTCCCCCCATTATTTATTTATTTTTACTCCATATGCTTTACTCATCTGTACATACCATAAATAAAAGGAGTATCAGGCACAAGATTCACAATCACACAGTCACATTATAAAAGCTATATCATTATCCAATCATCTTCAAGAAACATGCCTACTGAAATACAGCTCTACATTTTCAGGCACTTTCCTTCAGTCTCTCCAATATGCCTTAACTAAAAAGGTGATATCTATACAATGCGTAAGAATAACCTCCAGGATAACCTCTCAACTCTGTTTAAAATCTTTCAGCCATTGACACTTTATTTTGTCTCATTTCTCTCTTCTGCCTTTCAGTTGAGAAGGTTTTCTCAATCTCTTGATGCTGAGTTCCAGCTCATTCTAGGATTTCTGTCCCACATTGCCAGGGAGGTTTACACCCTGGGAGTCATGTCCTGCGTAGAGAGGGGGAGGGCAGGGAGTTTGCATGTCATATTGGCTGAGAGAGAAAGAGGCCACATCTGAGCAACAAAAGAGATTCTCTGGGGCTGACTCTTAGGCCTAATTTTATGTAGGCTTAGCCTATCTTTTGTGGGGATAAGTTTCATATGAACATACCCCAAAATTGAGGGCTTGACCTATTGCCTTGGTTGTCCCCACTGCTTGTGAGAATATCAGGGACTCTACACATGGGAAAGTTGAATTTTCCAAAAGGGGAAACATTTTGAAGAAACCTCAGAGCAAATGCAGACTCTTAGAGAACAGTTGCTTCAGAGCTGACAGAGCCAACACAAGACCCAGACATTTGGAGATGCAGGGCCCAACAGATGTCCCCATGTGCCCTCCCATGAGATGCTAAGCAAGCCAGAACCCAGAGTTGTGTCCTGGAGGAGCTAAGTAAAGGCCCATAGATGCCAAATGAGGAACCTCCACAGGAAACAGAGACTAAAATCAATGGTTCCTAGGAGCAAGGGATCAGCAGATGCCAGCACGTGGCTTCCCAGCTGACAGAGGTGTTTCAGACAGCATCAGCCTTTCTTGAGTGAATGTAACCTTTTGTTGGTGCTCTAGTTTGGATATTTTCTCAGCACTAGGACCGTATACTTGTAACTTATTAAATTTCCTTTTTAAAAGCCATTCAATTTCTAGTATATTGCCTTCTGTCAGCACTAGCAAACTAATACAGATGGTTAGGTTACCATTTAGGACCAGCTGTGGGGGTTGGGCAAGGTGTGTGGGTTGTGTGAATGGTGAGTGGTAGCTACAGATGTGGGTTTGAGCTTGGGGAAGTTTATGCTCCAGGACTGGAAAGCTGCTTATTAGCTAGACCAAAGGTCAGTGTTGAGACAAGAGTAAGATGGATGCTGAGGCAGAACACAAAAAATTTGATAGTTATGACACACTTTTTTGCATTCAGTTTTACCTTTTACTTCTTACAGATTCTAAAATGCAAATGATTAAAATGTAATAATGGGAGGGTTTCAGTGGCTATGAAGGTGAAGACACGAGAGATTGTGGAGTTCTTCAGCTTCACCCCCCCCACTGAGTCCAGCCTGGGGGAGAAGTCAGAGAACTGTAGGGTTCCAAAGGATCTGTTCAATGGTCTGACGGAGACTGATCCTCAGGAATCAGTGTGTCAGCCCTCCAGTTGCTAATCCCAAATATCGGCATTCTCAGAGTAAGATGCTCTAGGACATTCAGGCCCATCTCCAGGAGGACCAGGGAGAAGAGGAGAGCTCTCATGACTGCAAGGACTTATTGGAGAAGCAGGAGCCAGGTGTGGATAAGGTTGAGGACAAACCTGATGATAATGTGAATTCCTCTGAACTAGATGAAGAATACCTCCCAGAATTGAAAAAGGACATGCCAGGTGAAGAGAAACAGAAGAGAAAGAAAGAGAGCACTAGACTAAAGGAGGAGGAAAATGAGCAGTTTAAGAAAGGAGATTATATAGACATATTCTTATAGTTGAGCTCTTCACCCATGCCCATCCTGCTTCCAAAAGGCAGGTCTAGGTTGTTTTCAAATAGAGCTGCTGCAAGGCTGAAACGGGACAAGAATGAGCTGGCCATCAGTGACTGCAGCAGAGCAATTCATTTAAACCCCAGCTATATCAGGGCACTATTAAGGAGAGCAGAATTGTACGAGAAAATAGACAAGCTAGGTGAAGCTTTGGAAGACTATAAACCTATATTAGAAAAGAATCTATCAGTGCATCAAGTATGAGAAGCTTGTATGAAATTACCTAAGCAAATTGAAGAATGTGATGAGAGACTAAAAGAAGAGATGTTTGTTAAACTAAAAGATCTTGGGAACTTGGTTCTCCAACCATTTGGACTTTCCACAGAAAATTTCCAGATCAAACGGAATTCCTCTACTGGCTCCTACTCCATCAATTTTGTCCAAAATCCAAACAATAACAGATAATAAGAGACAGCAATAGCTTTAAAAGCTGACTTGGAAATTGTGTGCGGCTTACTATTAACAAGAGGAAAGGCCCTGCCAGTATTTTAAAAAGCATTCTATCTAAAAGAAAGACTATCCAGTACAGCCTAGCGTCCCCTTTCCCTCATTTTATGAGCAAGATGAGATGTCCTTACTGATGTAATGAGCCTGATTTGATTTCCATTTTAAGATGGCGTCTGTGCAGCTGTAGCCTCTGGTTCTGGCTGTGTGTCCTTTTTGTCCAAAGGAAGCCTTCTCAACCAGGCCCCTGAGCCACAGACCCAGAGAGAGATTCACCGGTGTTCAGGTCCAGCAAAGGCTCTCCTGAACTGAGCAAACCTGCTGATCAGGAGATTGTCTAGATGTAATTTATGGGGTTCTTGCCTGCTGTCCCCTCACCCTAAACACATCTGGTGCCAACGCTGCCATGCAGGGCCTCCAGCGTTTTTTTGTTTCCTCTTATGGTAATAAAAGCTTTCTGTGATTGTTGAAAAAGAAAGAAAGATGAATCTATGTTTTTAGACATACAATATATAAAGATCTAATTTGTAACAAGTACAATAAAGAGGTGGGAGGGACAGAAAGCACACAGGGACAGCATTTATGTATGCTATTGAAGTTAAATTGGTATCAAATTAAATGTGATTGTTATAAATTTAGTGTTAAAATTTAGCCCGAGGAAAAACACAAAGGAAATATATGGAAAATATATACAGAAAGACATGAGAAGGGATGCAAAGTAGTAAAATATAAAAAATGAAATAAATATTAAAGTAGGCATTAATGGGAGAATTGAGGGACAAAAAAAAAGGTAGAAGACTTATAAAGATCAAATAGCATAGCAAAATAGTAGTAAGTCCTGCATTATAGTGTTATTTAAATGGATTAAACTCTCCAGTCAAAAAGGCACAGGTTGGCAGAGTGGAGAATCTCACCTTAAATTTAAAGACACAAGTAGATTAAAAGTAAAATGATGGAAAAAATAGACCATGCAAAGAGTAACCTAGAGAGATCTGGGGAGGTTATACTAATATCAGATAAAATATACTTTAAGTAAAAAAAAACTATTATAAGGGATAAAGAAGGCCACTATACTGACAATTACTGATAAAGCGTAACTTTAAAAAGAAGAGAGAAGAATTATGAATATATAAGTAAGAAATGGCAGGCAAAAAATATATGAAGCAAATATTGACAAGTTCAAAGGGATAAATAGATAGTTTGACATTAATAGTAGGAGATGTCAGTATACCATGTTTGATAATGGATTGAGCATCTAGACAGAAGATCCATAAGGACATAGAAGACTTGAAGACTACTATAAACGAACTAGACCTAAAAGATATATATATGTAACACCTTCACCCAACAGTAGCAGAATACACATTCTTCTCAAATGCACATGGATCATTCTATAAGATAAACCATATATTGGGCCACCAAATGAGTCTCAATAAATTAAAAAATATAGATATCATACAGCGTTTATTCTCTGGCCACAACAGAAAGAAGCTAGAAATCAATAACATAGGGACAAAGGGAACATTCACAAATAGATGGAAATTAAACAACATACTCTTAAATCAGTGGGTTAAAGAGGAAATCAGTAGCAAAATTAGGAAATATATGGAGATGAATGAAACTGAAAATACATCATACAAAAATTTATGGGATGCAGTGAAGGCAGTGCTGAGAGGGAAATTGGTAGCTCTTAAATGCTTACGGTAAAATGAAGAAAGATCTGAAATCAGAGACCTAACCTCACAAGTGGAGGGTATAGAAAAAGAAGAGCAAATTAATCAGTGAGTAGAAGGAAAGAAATAATAAAGATTAGAGAGGAGATAAATGAAATAGAGAACAATGAAAAACACAATAGAATAAATGAAACCAAAAGTTAGTTCTTTGAAAAGATTGATAACATCAACAAGACTTTAGCTCGACTGACAAAGAAAAAAAGTATATAAATAGCTAAAAACAGAAATAAAAGGGGGGACATTAAAATCATCCCCACAGAAATATAAAGGAGTGTAAGAGGATACTATCAACAACTTTACACTAATAAAAGAGATAATCTAGATGAAATAGATAAATTCCTAGAAACACACAAACTACACTGAGTCAAGAAGAAATAGATCTCAACAGACCAATAAGAAGTAAAGAGAATGAATCAATGATCAAAAACCTTCCAACAACAAAAAAATGCAACATAGATGGCTTCAATGGTGAATTCAGCAAACATTCCAAAAAGAATTAACACCAGTCCTGCTCAAATTCTTCTAAAAAATTGAAGAGGAGGGAATGAACTAATTCTATGAGGCCAACATCATCCTCAAACCAAAGCCAGATAAAGATACAAAAATAAAAAACTTACAAACCAATATCCTTTATGAATATAGAGGTAAAAATCCTTACAAAATACTAGCAAGCCAAACTTGACCTCACATCATGATCAGGTGGGATTTATGCCAGGAATAAGGATAATTCAAGACAAAAAATCAATTAATGTTAAATACTACATTAATAGAAGAAAAAAAAATTGACAGTCTAAATTGATGCAGAAAAGGCATTTGATGAAATTCAGCACCCTTATATAACATAATTCTTAGGAAACTAGGAATAGAAGGAAACTTCGTCAGCAAAATAGAGGCTATATATGAAAAACCTACAGTTAACATCATATCCAATGGTGAGAGACTGAGAGTTTTCACTTAAAGATCAGGAACAAGACAAGTATGCCCACTGCCACCACTGTTAGTCAACATTGGGCTGGTAGTTCTAGCCAGAAGAATTAGATAAGAAAAGAAGCAAAAGACATCCACATCTGTATTTTCAGATAACTTGATCCTATATGCAGAAAATCCTGAAAAGTCTAATGATAACAAATTTAGAAAAGTGATAGGGTACAAGTTCAAAACATAAAAATCAATAGTCTTTCCATACACAGTAGTGACCAATCTGAAGAAAAAATTTTTAAAATTCCATTTACATTAGCAGCTAAAGGAATCAACTATCTAGAATAAATCTAATCAAGGATACAAATGACTTATACATGGAAAACTACAAACATTGCTAAAAGAAATCAAAGAAGACCTAAATAATGGAAGGACATTCCATGTTCATGGATTGTCAAGATGTCAATTTTATCAAAGCAATTTATGGATTCAATGCAATCCCAATAAAAATTCCAACAGCCTTTTTTGCAGAAATGGAAAAGCCAAACATCAAACTTATTTGGAAGGGTAAGGGGCCACAAATAGATAAAACCATATTGAAAAATAAGAACATACTTGAGGATTCATATTTCCTGATTTTGAAACCTATTATAAAGCCACAGTAAACAAAACAGCATGGCACTGGTACAAGGACAGACATAGAGACAAACGGAATTGAAATAAGAATACAGAAATAAACCTTCACTTAGAGTTCTGAAGCTGTGAAAGTCAGCATTACCCCATACAGCAGCTGTTAAAAACACTTTTCAGTGTTCAGTGAAGTCAGGCCAGACTTCAATTAGAGATATGAATAAACCTGATCTGGGTAGAACTACGGTAAATCAGACTAAAGCATGAAGGATGATCTCGACTGTATTTTAAAATTTCAACTTCTATGAGAGACCAAAGGAGAGGATGTTTATTTGGTGCAAAATTTATATTTTCACTGGCACATTATCTAATTTAACTTGCATAGTCAGCTTATTCGAACACTATAATTACATGGAAACTTGAATAGGGAATTAGATCTGGTTGGTTTATACAGGTTGGTGTGATGCCCTGATATACTCCAGAGTACTCTTGGCAGAAGATTAAAAAGTATTTGCAAAGTCCCCTTGAGGGACTGGGGGAAAAGGTGGAAATATTAAACCTGGATAATCACGATCACTGAGGACAGCCAATTTGATGGGACAGGCCCTTGATCTTGGAGCCTGTCCTGATGAAACTTATTCCTGCAGTGGAGAAGCCAAGTCTACTTGTGACTGTGACTAAGAGTCACCCCCAGGGAACCTCTTTTGTTGCTCAGTTGTGGCTTTTCTCTCTAAGTCAACTCCATAGGTAAACTCACAGCCTTACCCCACTATGTGGGTCATGACTCGCAGGGGTGTAAATCTCCCTGACAATGTGGGACATGGTTCCAGGGATGAGCCTGGCTCTGTCAGTGTGGGAGTGAGAAAGACTTCTGGACCAAAAGGGAAGAGAAATGAAACAAAATAAAGTTTCAGTGGCTGAGAGATTTCAAATAGGGTCAAGAGGTCATTCTGGAGGTTATTCTTATACATTATATAGATATTCCTTTTCAGTTTTTGGTGTATTGGAAGAGCTAGAGGGAGATGCCTGAAACTGTTGAACTGTAATCTAAGAGCCTTGATCCTTGAAGATGATTGAATAACTATACAGATATAAGGTGTGACCATGTGATTGTGAAAACCTTATGAGTGATACTCCTTTTTTCCAGTGTATGGACAGATGAGTAAGAAAAAAAAGACAAAAAATAAAGAAACAATAGGGGTTGTAGGGGTGTGGGATATCTTGGGTGTTCTTTTTTAATTTTTATTTTTTTGGAGTAATGAGAATATTAAAAAATCATTTGTAATGATGAATGTACAGCTATATGATGATACTTTGGAACCACTGATTGTATGCTTTGGATGATTATATTGTACATGAATATAGGATATATCTCAATAAATAAAAAGAAAAAAAAGAAATAAACCCTTACATCTATGGCCAACTGATTTTAGACAAGGGTGATGAGTCTACTTATCTGGGAAATAATAGTCTCTTCAACAAATGGTGCTGGGAAAACTGGATGTCCATATGCAAAAGGATGAAGGTAGATCCCGATATCATATCGTAGACAAAAATGAACTCAAATGGATTACAGTACTAAATATGAGAACCCAAACTATAAAACTCTTAGAAGAAGATATAAGCAAGGATCTTCAGTACCTTGTGTTAGGCTGTGGTTTCTTAGACTTACCATATGACCTACATGCAATCCCACTTTGAGGTGTATATCCAAAGAACTGAAAGGAATGATTTTGATAAGTATTTTCACACTGATATTCATAGCGGCATTATTCAAAATTGCCAAAAAATGGAAGCAACCCAAGTGTCCATCAATTGAGAAGTGGATAAAATAGTATGTTATTCATATATAATGGAATATTTTTCTGCCATAAAAATGAATGCAGTTTTGATATATGCAATAACATGGATGAACCTTGAGTACATCATGTTGAATGAAATAAGCCAGAAACAAAAGGACACATACTGTATTGGCTCACTGATATGAAATAATTGGAATGAGCAAATTCAGAGTCAGAAACTGGATTGCAGTGTGCCAACGGACTGCGTACGGTAATGTATGGGGAGTTAATTCTTAATTGTGACAATTTCTGTTTGGGATGATGGAAAAGTTTTGGTAGTTGATGGTGGTGATGGAGACTCAATATTGCAAATGTAATCAGCATCACTGAAATATGTATTTGAATGTGGTTAAAAGGGGAAATTTAGTTTGTACCTATGTTGCTAGAATAAAATTAAAAAAAAAAAGCCATACGTCTTTACCACACAAACAATGAACTCTCATCTAAACTATAGGGTTAGTATAGTATTATATGTAAATTAATAGTATAATTGTAATAATATTCTTTCATCAACTGTAACAAAGATACTACACTAATGCAAAGTGTTAATAAGAGGGAGAACTGCATGTGTGAGAGCAAGTATATGGGAACTCTGTATTTTCTGCATGATTTTTCTGTAAACATATAACTTTTAAAATTAAAAAAATGGATTTTCTATTTTGTAACTCTTTAGTTCTCTTTCATACAGCTGTTTAATAATGTCAACTGCTTAGAACCTAAATTAGAATTTCTTACAATGGTCTCTGATTAAAGTCCAATAAAAGTACAGTGAGGAAAATTCATAATATAAGACATGCTAACTAACTCTTTGAGGATCAATTTATATCTTGCAAGTCTAAAACTAAATTTGGGGATTACATCTTAAAATAAAAAGCTTCATGGGTACTATGGAAAAATATAATGAATAATAAATGATATAAAAAATGTGGGTAGTTTTATTCATTGATTACTTTCACTATGCATATTTTCAAAAAATTATTTGAGAGTGTGTACTTTAATTATGTAAAACTAATGAAATAAAAAGGTAAGGATACAAACCAAGCAACGAAAAGCTTTTAATAATTTTCCCAAAAACTTAGGCTTAGGGAAATATCTACTTCTAAGCTTGCAACTTAGTCCTGGGCTTTCCCATTGTCAGGGCAAAAAGGAAATGATGAGTTACATAGCTCTTGCTTCTAATGGGTGATGCATACTGGACCAATGCCTGCCTGGCTTGAACTCCAAAGAAAATTTATATTGTGAATCTTTGGGGATGTTGGCCAAAGTTGTGATCATATCTTTAAAAAAAAAGCCTTTTATTTAGTATTAACTATACCATCTTTTGATTTTTAAAAAATGAGGCCATGTTTTGAAATCACAGTGTATGAAGTCATTTTTGAAGAAACCAAAGCAATTCCAGTGAGGTGACATGATATAGCTTAGAAGTTCTAAAAGAAATACAAGGAGAATGAAATGTTTAAATCTCCATATTCAACCTTTCTTCAACACTGATGGTTTGAAGCATAACTGGGCCTTTGTTAGGAACTTAAAAAAGACACTTTGGTATTGAGGTTGCTGGTGGGAACTTGAATTCCAGGTATCCTGTGTTGTTTGAAATAATATTCATATATTTGAAAGATGTGGCAAGTTGATATTTTATTATCCATTTTAAAGACCCTTATTTACCTTCTTGTCCTAATGATGGATCACTCCAACTCTGAATGGATGGAAAAAAAAAAAAACTTGCAAAAATGTGAACAAAACACCTATCTGACTTCTTGGAACTTAGAGGCACTCAAAAATCATGAAAGTCTTTTTTGAGAAAAGCAGTCACCATGGACCCTGAGCATTCTTCCACATTGAAAGAATGTGTGCAGAATTGCAAGCGTGGTGGCTTGGAGCTATGTACCTTAGAAGAACTGTTTTTAATCTTATTCCATTCCAGTGGGTATACACCCTTTGTAAATAGGACTTTTTGATGCATTACTTCAGTTGAAGTATTCCAACTGAATCAGAGTGGGGCTTAATCCTACTACCAGAGTCTTTATAAGAAGAATGAAATTCAGAAATATGTAGAGAAAAGCACAGGAAGAAGCTGGAAGTCAACAGAACCCAGAAAAGCCAGAATGGGTTGCCACGTGCATTGCCATGTGACAGAAAAGTCAAGGACCAAGGATTGCTGGCAGCCAGCCCCCAATGCTACAGACTTCCGGGAGGAAAACATCGCCTTGAAGATGCCTTGATTTTGGACTTTGCCTAGCTTCAAAAATTGTGATCTAATAAACTCCTGTTGTTTAAGCCAACCCATTGCATGGCATTTGTTGTAGCAGCTAGGAAACGATAGCCCAAGGCTTATCTATGTCCTGATAAGAAACAGTTTTTGTTGCTAGTCACCCAGCCAACTAAGTTATATCTATATGACCACAGTGTGGCTACCTTGTTACTGCTGCTCTCCAGAGGAAAGAAAACTGGCTTGCTACAAGCTTTTCTGCTTTCTCAGAACGCACTGGGCCCTTTGCCCTGGATTTCCCTCCTGCAGTGCGACCCACTGTGTGTCCAGCTATCATGTGGGCCCATCATGTCAACCTCGTTGGACTTGGGGGCAAAGGAAACAGATGCAAATTTGCCAATGCTCTTGTTCTGGCTGTGCTGTAAGTAATAAAGCCCTCGTCTCTGATACAGGAATCTTTTGCTTCCTGTTGGCACACATGAAATTTGTGGCAGGCAACTTTGTTAGCTTGCAAGTAGGGTAAAATCTCAGACTTTTGGCCGGCCTCAGTAGCTCAGCAGGCAGAGTTCTCAACTGCCATGCCAGAAACCTGGGTTCAATTCCTGATGCCTGCCCATGCCAAAATGAAAAAACAAAAAACAAAAAACTCAGACTCTTTAGAGCTCTTGACAGCCTTCTCCTAAGACATCATACCTCATCTTCTTTCTCCGTTGCCTTCCTCTTTGGACAGGTTCATTATCATCATTACCTCTAAAAGTACTTCCTCCAACTAGTAAGTTTTATTTCCCTTTATTATCGTATTCTTTGGCTTGTGATATCCTGTCAAGATAGTAATAATGTTGATAGTAAAAATTAGTTTATCATCATTATCATTATGCAGGAAAAAATTGATGCTCAGAGAAATTGTAAAGCTTCTCCAAGATCATAAAGCCGGTGAGTAGCAGAAGCATGTTAAAACCTAGGCCTGTTAGCTCTTAGCCATTCTTCTGCATTTCTTCTGCATTACTTCCCTAAGGGTGGTTTCTACTTTAATTTCATATATATGCATATGTATGTGATTCTTACTTTGTCCTCTTATCCCTCCTTGCTAGGAATTAGCAACCTATTTTTAATCCTAAGGCCATTTCAAATTCTTATAACTGTCCAAGTGTCATCGTTTTTCTTCAGTGCTTCCTTTCCCAAATTGTCCTTGAGTACCCCTCCATTTGCTTTGAGCTTGCTGTCTAACCAAGTAATGGTGGACCCTAGAAAGTAACAGAGGTACAATGGCTGAGGAAGTCCCTAGCATGTAATCATAAGGACCAGTTAAGTTAATGAATATTCTTAATTCTATTTCAAAATACTCATTGCTAATCTTCTTATATTTAATTTGTCATAAATATCTTTATCTGATGTTTGGTCTGCTGGTCTTGGTTTCTCCACACCCTCCACAATGTTAAAACTGTTCTACAGTTGAGAAATGAGTTCCTCTATTTGTGTTGTTGAAAAGTAACGGAGCCATGGCAGAGCTTGTGGTGGAAAGGACCATTTTCTTATTGCTCCATTTGGAAGAACACCCCTGATGCCAAATAGAAATAGAAATTTCCTTCGTTGTCCCTCCTTTCTTCCACTTTGAAATTATAGCCACAGTGTGAACAGTCTCCTATCTCTAAAGCTACAGGTCTCCCAGGCAGCCTTTTCAGTATTATTACGATGCAGTTATTTATGTACTGAACTCAGGCTATAAAACCAGAAAAGGAATAATAATGATACTAGTTATTATTACTACTGCTGCCACATTTATTGGGTATTGATTATATACAAGGCTCAAGGCTAAGGTTTGCATGTATTATCTCATTTAATCATTTTACCCACAATATCTAAGGTGGAGAGTATTCTTATCAACCCAATTTTACAGATGAGGGAATTGAAGCTTAAAGAGGTTAAATCATTTCCTAAGACTGTGAATCTGGTATGTGGTAGAACCAACATTTCAACATAGGAATTCAGATATCAGAGTCCTCTCTCTAGACTGCCATGCTCTAAAGCAGAGGTTCACAAAGTGTGGTTCCAAGAATAGCAGCATCAGCATCACTTGGGAGTTTTGTTATTATTGAAAATTCTCAGGCCTTATCCCAGACCTCCTGAATCAAACTCTGGACGTGGGACCCAACAATCTGTTTAAATAAGCTTTCCTAGTTGGTTCTGATGCTTACTAAAGATTTAGTGTCACAACTCTGAAGCTTTCTCCTCTCCATACAAATATCTAATTATCAGCTGATAATAAGGAGTAGCTTGTTTATAAAAGCCATATTTTCTTGATATGATTTTGCTATAATGCAGATTACCATACACACCCTATCAGTTAAGTATACTTAGCAGAAACAAACAAACAAACAAAAGCCTAAATCTCATCAGCCTCTAGATCTATCTGCTTGTTTACAGGGATTATGGGATATAAAGGCATGTTAAAAGACACCATAGAAATGCAACCCACAAAACCTGGACTCTGAGAAATTCTGTGGGATTAGAAATTTTTTTTCAACACATAAATAGCAATGAGAAAAGATATGGTAGAAAAACACAAAGGCTAAATAAGGCATAGGACCATCAATCAAATGCAATCAAAGTGTGGACCTAGTTAAAACAAAATAAAACAAATAAGCACTATTAAATTTTATAGGACAATCAAGAAATTAGTGACATTTGAAAATGATTAGACATTTGGTGATAAGGAATTATTGTTAACTTTTAAGATATAATAATGGTATTGTGGTTATGTTTTTTTAATTGTCTTTATTTCTTTAGACATATAAAAGAATATTTAAAGACATAGGAGCTCTTGGTATAAAGGACACTAGAATTGCATTTCCTCTTCTCCTGGTATATACCCAGATTTTCGTTTGAGTATTCATACTTCCCTACCCTTGCAGCCCATAACTTACTTAAAGGGAAGGGCATGTAGCTCAGACCTAATTTAGCTTAACCCTGAGATCTAACTAGAATTTCTATTTTGAAAATAGGCCAATGTTTTAGTTTCCTTTGCTGCTCAAGCAAATACCAGGCAGGGTTTGGCTTAAACAATGAGAATTTACTAGCTCATGGTTTTGAACTAGGTAAAAGTCCAAATCAGGGCATCATCAAGACAACATTCTCTTCCCAAAGACTGGGGTTTTAGGCTGCCAGTGATTCTTCTTCCTGGGCTCTTCTGTCACATGGCAGTGCACATGATGGCTTCCCCTGGCTTCTCCCTTCTCTTCTGGTTTTCATTGACCTTCAGTTCTTGTTTCCCATGGCTTTTTCTCTGTTTGAATTTCATTCTGCTTATAAAGGACACCAGCAATAGGATTAAGACTATGCTGGTTTGAAAGGATGTATGTCCCCTAGAAAAGCCATGTTTTAATCTAAATCCCCTTTCATAAAGGCAGAATAATCCCTACTCAATACTGTATGTTTGAAACTGTAATTAGATCATCTCCCTGGAGATGTGATTGAATCAAGAGTGGTTGTTAAACTGGATTAGGTGACAACATGTCTCCACCCATTTGGGTGGGTCTTGATAAGTTTCTGGAGTCCTATAAAAGGTAACATTTTGGAGAGTGAGGAGATTCAGAGAAAGCAGAGAATGCTGCAGCACCATGAAGCAGAGAGCCCATCAGCCAACGCTTTGAAGATGAAGGAGGAAAATGCCTCCTGGGGAGCTTCATGAAACAGGAAGCCAGGAGAGAAAGATAGCAGATGAGGCCATGCTCACCATGTGTCCTTCCATCCGAGAGAGAAACTGTGACTGCATTCACCATGTGCCTTCTCACTTGAGAGAGAAACCCTGAATTTCATCAGCTTTCTTTCTTTTTGCATGGGCAGGCACCAGGAATTGAACCTGGGTCTCCAGCATGGCAGGTGAGAACTCTGCCAGCTGAGCCACCGTGGCCCACCCATTCATTGGCCTTCTTGAACCAAGGTATCTTTTCCTGGATGCCTTTGATTGGACATTTCTATAGACTTGTTTTAATTGGGACATTTTCTTGGTCTTAGAACTGCAAATTAAAAACTTATTAAATTCCCCTTTTTAAAAGCCATTCTGTTTCTGGTATATTGCATTCCAGCAGCTAGCAAACTAGAACAAAGACTCATCTTGATTGAGGTGGAATACATCTTAACTGAAGTAAACTAAATCAAAAGGTCCTATTTAAAACGGGTTCACATTCAAAGGAACAGATTGTTTAAGAACTTGTTTTTCTGGGGTATGTAGCTCCTAACCACCACAGCCAATTCTGCAGGAGAAAAATGTTTTTGCAGACTTCTAGGAAAGAAACTGACTTTTTCTCCTGAGCAAACTTCAGGAAATATCCCAAGCTTGCTTCTCCAAGGACAAGGATGAGGCAGCGAGCCTCTAAGATGGCCTTGTCTGGCTTCCTCTCATATTGAACCAGGGCTGACCTACATGACTGATAGAATACTGTGAAAGGGATGGCATGTGACTTCTGAAGCTAATAGACATTGATACTTCCTTCCTGCTCTCTTGGATTGCTTGCTCTGGGAAAATACAGTCTATGTCATGAAGTCATTTGAAGCCCATGAGAAGCCCACGTGGAGAGGAAACAACTTGTTACCTTCAGCCTATCAGCCATATGAGTGACCCACCTTGGAAGTGGATCCTCCAGTCCTAGAAGTGAATCCTCTGGGCTCCCAGTTTCTGTAGCTTCAGCTGACAGGTGAATGCAAACTCATGAGAGATGCTTAATTAGGACTCCCAACCAAACTACGACCCAAGTCCACACTTCAATTATCTGTGAGAGCTAAGGAATGACCGTTGTGTTTAAGGCACTAGGTTTCAATAATTTGTTAAATAGAAATAGGTAATGAATACAATAGATGAGAACTATTTCCAGCTCAGAGAGTTATGGAGAGGGAGCCAATTTGCACTGAAGCTCACATTTTTGAAAGCAGAGCAGAGAGATTGGAAAGAAATTGATTCCTGATTGTTATCATTGTACTTTCCAGGACATGAGCAATAAATGCCTCTTATTGTTAAAACCAGTTGGGTTTCTGTTATATTGAACTGTCTGATTGGGATAAGAAATTTGAGAGTTTTGGTGGTATGAACAAAATATAGGGAGAGTAGGAGAACAGACTAAAGGAGTAATAAGTAAGGGGAAAGTTAAGCTTCAGTGGATGTTAGTTCAGGCTAGAAATCTGAAATCAAAGTGTCAGTAGGGTCATGCTCTCTCTGAAGGCCCTAGGAAGAGGAATCCTTCTTTGCCTTTTCCTAGCTTCTGGTGGTGGCTGACAATCCTCGTCTTTTGGCTTGTAACTGCTTAACTCCACTCTCTGCCCTGTCTTCTCCCCTGTATGTCTCTGTCTCTGTGTCTCTCCTTTAGGGACACCAGTCATATTGGATTAAGGGCCTACCCTATTTCAGTATGACTTTATCTTAACTGATTACGTCTGCAAGTATCCTATTTCAAATAACAGTCATAGTCTGAGGTACTGGGGGTTAAGACTTCAACATATCTTTTTGGGGGGTCACAATTAAACCCATAACAGTAGGCCATGCTTTGTCATGCCATTCATTCAACATATACTAATTGAGTGTCCACTGTGTCAGGTCCTATGCTGGTTATTGGAAATAGAGTGATAAATAAGACAGACATGTTACCTGCCTACATGGCACGTATGGTCTTTCCAGGCCAGTGTAGAAGTCAGATATTAAACAAATGGTTGCAAGTATTTATTGCATTATATTGTATTTATACTTGATACAATGGTATGAGAGGAGCTCAAAACTAACTGAGGTAGTGTTGGTGGTCAAAAAGGCCTCCTTGTAGAAGGGACATCTATGTTGAAACCAAACAGCAAATAGGTATTATCCAGGTGAAGTGTTACAAAAGCAAAATTATTACATGTTAGTGCTATGTTTGAAAATATGAATATTTAATAAGCACTTCAGTAATGCTCATGCATGCTGGACTTTGAGAACCTATGCTCTCAACCTCAGCTGACCCAAAATGTACCCTGGTCACCTCTATCAGTGGCTCATATGAAAGATATCTTTCTGCTCTCCTACTCAGCAGTGAACTCCTTACCTGTCTACACCCATGTGCCCCCTTTCACCACTATGCTGGATCACCAAATAAAGCCAAATAAACCAAATTTGCTACTGGTTTAGCTTTTTCTCCCTTATCCAGCAAGCATTCTCCCACTTCTCCCTGCTTCCTGCTCTGCTCTATTTTCTATCATATAGCAAGCATCTTGCTCCACGTTTTAGTTGATAATGATTTATTTGCCATTGAATTGCAGAAGGCCACTCTTCTCTCAAAAACATCTGAAATGTTTGTGGTATTCTTTCAGTGTTTTGTAGAAGAAGAATGCATTTTCAGTTTTTCATTTCTCTTCTTCATCAAGCAGACAAAGTTAAAGAAGAACTTACCTTTCTTTCTGAATAAAAGACACATAGTCCACAATAACATGTATCAATTACACAACTGAAAATAAAATTGTAACATGATTTGGAGCTGTTTCTCAGCAAAACTCTAGTCTTAAAGTTTGGCTCTTTTGCCAGGTTGGTGAAACCAACATTTAAAACAATATAATCAGAGATTTTAGAGCTTTAAAGAGTCTTGGAGGTTACCAAAATTGTAGAAAGAACATCATTCCCTTTATTTTACAGACGAGGAAAATGAAGCTGAAAAAGGTAAGGTGAGTTGTGGTCACTCAGATAATTTTAAAAATCTGTTATTTTATTTATTAGTAAGCACTTCAGTTCTCTATCTTACTTTGCATGCACAGATAGCTATTGTCTTATGCCCAGTCCTTTCTCTCCAGGTTTTGCTTCCTTATCTGCTGCTGCTTAAGCTAGCACCTCCCTTACTCAGTCGTCCTGGTCTCAGAGAAATGAGGAACTATCATATCAGGGCTAGTGAACTGACTCCTACACCCGAGCTATGGCTTCTGGGTCTTTCTCAAAAGGTTATGCATGTCTTAAACATACAGAGAAGAACAAAAAAAATTTAAAGCCATTTTCATTCGTTGTCTTCAGTCTAAAAATAGGGTGACAGAGGGATCGTGGGATAAGCAGCCGGAGCAGGGAACAGTCGGTTGCCACAGTAACCAATGAGCCATTTTGCTACATTTGCCTTGACAGTGTGATTTCTGGGAGGTTTTTTCTTCTTTCCTCTCTTGTGCGTGGGGGTGGGGGTAGGTGGTGGGGGGCATTTTTAGATTATGTAACATGGAGCCAGATTCTTTACTTCTGGAGTCAATCAGTTTTCATGAAAATGCTATTCCATTTTACTTTTCCATTGCTCCAAATAGCTTTGCTGGGGACCTGGAAAAAAGATTATGATCACCCCTACCTGTGCTTATAGTGGTGCTTTTCTTAAACACTTCCCTGATTATTAACATCCATATTTCCATAGAATTATTTCCTCCCTTTCCTATCAGGTCCTCAAATACCCCAGGCTCCAGCAGCCCATCAGGAGAACAAGTGGTGGTTCTCCTATTCCAGAGAAGAGCGAGTCAGCCCTGCATGCAAGCCAGGGGTCTGAAGCTGACCTGGGCCTGCTGCTGTCACTTCAAGGCCCACCTTCTCCCACGCTGCTGATCCTAGAATCTGGATACAGTTCCATATTATAGTGTAAAGGTTGCTGGCTTTGGAGGCAAACAGGCTGTGTTTGAATCCTGGACTCACCACCCTGGGCTAATAAATTGACATTTTGGGGCTGCAGGATGGTTGTGAGGTTTCAAAGAGATAATGCTTATCAAGCAGCCAGCACAGTGCCTGGCACATATTTGCCATTCCCACCTCCCTTTTAGGGGACCCTTTTCTATCTGGCTCTCCATAGCCCTCGTTCTCCTCACTGGCTGCTTTATGTCCTTGTGTCCTCATGTGACATCCCTCCATGCTTCAAACCTTTCTTGGCTTCTTTTCATCAAAACATTTCTATCTTTTATCCCATTCATGTAGTTGTCTGGATAGCTAATCAGGTTTAAATCAGAACACATAAAAAATGTGTTCAATGGGTCCAAATGGGTTAAAATGACACATGACAAAGTCCAATCTTTACTGCTTATTGGAGCGATCAGGTATGAATGAAAAGCTGAAAGGGAATGTGATTGTTAGAAATCATTCTTTAGTTCCAGTGATGGAAATCTGACCTGGATTCACCTAAATAAAAAAGGGAATATATTAATGAAAGCAACCAAGAAGTCCTGGGGTGGAGCTGTCCACAGGGATCCCAGAGATTGAAACACATCAGAACTCTTTCTGTCCTTTAACTCTGCTTGCCTCTGCTTAGTTTTATCTTCTCATCCCAGAACAGCATTCACAAGATTGGTAACATGCCCTTAAATTGACCTCTTTCCATCTTCTATGGCCTATGAGGCAAGACCACTTCTCCTCCAGCTCCAAAATGAAAAATCCCAGGGAAAGGCATTGATTGGCCTAGTTTGGGGCTTACATCTACCCTCAACTGATCACTTTCATGAGGGGAATGAAGTACTCTCGTTGACCATATAGTGTCTCTCATCAGGGAGGTGACAGATTGTAAGAGGCAGCCACCAGAATACTTTTTAAAACTTCAACTTTCTATTTTAAGATGTGTAGATTTACAAGCACCTTAGGAAATAATTTAGATACTGTGTGCTCTTTACCTAGTTCCTTAGGAAATAATTTAGATACTGTGTGCTCTTTACCTAGTTCCAACCAGAACTTTTCCATCACCACAAGGATGGTACCCTTTTGTAGCCATACCCACCTCCCTCCTGTCTGACCCCTTCTTAATCTGGGGAACCATTCATCTATCCTCCATTTCCATAATTTTGTCATTTCAAGAATGTTATATAGATGGAATGATATAGTATGTAATCTTTTGAGATTCTTTTTTTCACTCGGCGTAATTCTTTGGAGATTTATCTGGGTTGTTGTATGTCTCAATAGTTTGTTCCTCTCCTTATTGCTGAGTAGTATTCCATTGGATGTGTGTCCCACTGTTTAACTGTTTACCCATTGAAGGATATCTGGGTAATTCCAGTTTTTGATGATTATGAATAAGCTTCAGTAAACATTCATGTACAGGTTTTTGAGTGAACATAAGTTATTTCTCAGATGGCTGTGTAGTGACATCTTATTGTGACTCAAATTTGCATTTTCCTAATGTCTAACGATGTTGAACATCTTTTCATGTTCTATCAATATATCCTCCTCAGTAAACTGGCTCTTCATATGTTTTGCTCATTTTCTAATTGGATTATTTAGATTTTTACTGTTGAGTGTTCAGAGTTCTTTATGTGTTCTAGATACTAGTCTTTTGCTAGATATACAGTTTGAACATATTTCCTCCCTGTCAGAAGCTTGAATTTTCATCCACTTTATAGAGTCTTTTATAGAGCAGAAGATTACAATTTGATGAAGTCAAATTTATCAGTTTTTCCTGTTATGAATCATGCTTTTGGTGTCTAATCTAGGAACTCTGCTCCTAGCCCTATATTCCAAAGATTTTCTCCTATGTTTTTTTCTAAGTTTCATAATTTTGTGATCCATTAAGTCTGTGATTCATTTTGAGTTACTTTTTAAATTTTTTTATTTTTTTGTGTTTGTGCTACAGAGTTAATTTTTTTTTAGTAAGTGAGACTTAGGTCAAGGTTTTGTTTATTTTTTTGCCTATGATTGTCCAATTGCTCCAGCAACATTTGTTGAAAAGGCTATCTTTCCTCCATTGCATTGCTTTTGCACCTTTGTCAAAAATCTGTTGGGCATATTTGTTTAAGTCTATTTTTGTGTTCTCTATTCTGCTCCATTAAGCTATATGTCTATCCCTCTGAAAATACCACAGTCTTGATTGCTTTATCTAAATAATAAATCTTGAAATCAGGTAGACTGATTCCTCCACTTTCTTCTTCTTTATAAAAAATTGCTTCAGCTATTTTAGTTTCTTTGCCTTTACATATAAATTTTAGAATACCTTGGCTATATCCACAAAAAAATCTTGTTGTGATTTTGATAGGATTTTTTCTTTTAGATGGGCAGGCACCAGGAAGCAAACCCCAGTCTCTGGCATGGCAGGAGGAAATTCTGCCACTGAGCCACTGTGGCACCTTGATAGGAATTTAATTAAATGTATGTCAATTTGTGGAGCATTAACATCTTTATTTTGTTGAGTCTTTCAAACTTTGAACACAACATCTCTCCACTTAGTAAGTTATTTAAAAAATTTATTTAGTCAGTGTTTTTACATTTTCAGCATAAAAGACCTGCACATATTTTGTTACTGCTTTTTCATATTATAAAAAAGTACCTCTTTTATTATTTTTAGTGATTATAAAAGGTATGGTATTTAAAACTTTTGTATCGGCATGTTCATTTCTAGTATATAGAATAAAATATAATTGTTTATATTTATCTTGTCTCCTGCCACCTTGCTATACTCACTTATTAGTTTTAGTAGTTTTTTAAACTACATAGATTACTTAAGATTATCTATGTAGACAATCATGTGATCTGCCAATTGGGTACAGTTTTCCCTTCTTTTCTGATCTCTAGGCCTTTAATTTCTTTTTCTAGCCTATTACACTAGCTAGAACTTTCGACACTGAATAAGAGCACTGAAAGTGGACATCCTTATCTTAGTCTCAATTTTAAATATTCAGTCTTTCACTATTAACTATAATGTTAATTGAAGGTTTTTCTGTTGATGCTCTTCAGTGGGTTGAGAATGAATGCCTCCATTTCCTGTTTCCAAGAGTTTTTATCATGAATAGATATTCAATTTTGTCAAATGCTTTATTTGTATTGATTGTTATGTTAAATAATTTTTCTTCTCTAACCTGTTAATTTGATATATTAGTGGATTTTTGAATATTAAACCAGCTTTGCATCCCTGGAATAAACCCCATTTGGCAATGATGCATAATTATTTTTATACATCATTGGATTCTATTTGCTAATATATTTTTTATTAGAGTAGTTGTGGGTTTACAGAAAAATCATGCACAAAGTGCAGAATTTCCATATAGCTTCCTACTGCAGTTTTCCTTAAAATGAACAATTTGCATTTGTGGTACTTTTGTTACAATTGATGAAATAATATTATTGTAATCATTATTTTAACTGTAGTCCATAGTTTACATTAGCATTCACTATTTGTGTTGTTCAGTTTTAAGTCTTAAAAAGTTTTATTCTTGTAACATGTGCACCTAAAGTTTCCTATTTTAATCATTTCCAAGTATACAATTCAGTAGCGCAGTTGCATTCACAATGTTGTACTACCATCAACACCATCCATTATCAAAACTTTTTCATCACTCTAAACAGAAACTCTGTACCAATTAACCATTAATAGTTTGTTGAGGATATTTTTGGCTATATTCATGAGGAATATTGGTCTGCAGTTTTCTTTACTTTTTTGTTTACTGTCTTTGTCTAGCTTTGGTATCAGACTAATACTAGATACTCATAAAAAGAATGGGAAGTTGTTCCAGTTTGCTGGCTGCCAGAATGCAATACACCAGAGACGGAATGGCTTTTAAAAAGGGGAATTTAGGGTGGGTCAAGTGACTCAGCAGGCAGAGTTCTCACCTGCCATGCCGGAGACACGGGTTCAATTCCTGGTGCCTGCCCATGCAAAAAAAAAAAAAAAAAGGAGAATTTAATAATTTACAAGCTAACAGTTCTAAGGCTGAGAAGATGTTTCAATTAAAACAAGTCTATAGAAATGTCCAATTTGAGGCATCCAGGGAAAGATACCTTGGTTCAAGAAGGCCGATGACGTTCAATGTTTCTCTCTCAGCTGGAAGGGCACATGGCTAACATGGCAGCATCTGCTGGCTTTCTCGTGGCTCTATAAAAAAGAGGACTCTCTCCAAAATGTTTCCTCTTTTAAAAAGATGCTAGCAAGCAACTCTACCTTCAACGGGTGGAGACACACCTCCATGGAAGTCATTTAATTAAAAGTTACCACCCACAAATGGGTGGGTCACATCTTCAGGGGAACAATCAAAATGCTCCCACCCAGCAATATTGAATGATTAAAGGACATGGCTTTTCTGGGGTCCACCATAGATTCAAACCAGCACAGAAGTGTTCCCTCCTTTTCTATTTCTGAAAGAGATTGTGTAGAATTGATGTTAATTCTTCTTTAAATGTTTTGTAAATTTGTCCAGTGAAACCACCTGGGATTGGAGGTTTATTTATTTATTTTTTTTGGAGATTTTTAAATTATGAATTCAATTTTCTTAATGGTTATAAATCTACTCACATATTTCATTTTTCATGAGTTGTGGTAGTTTGTGACTTTTGAGGAATTGATCCATTTCATTGAAGTTGCCAGTTTATGTGAATAGAGTTGTTTGTAATATTCTCTTATTATCTTTTTTGATGTCTTCAGGGTCTGTGGTATCACTTGTGTTTCATTCTTGGTACTTGTAATTTATTTATTTAATTTTTTATCAATTTTTATTTAAAAAAATATATATAGCAACAAACAAACTCAAACATTCATAACAAATGATCATTCCATTCTACATATATACTCAGTAGTTCACAATATCATCACATAGTTGCACATTTATCATCACAATAATTTCTTAGAACATTTGCATCAATTCAGAAAAAGAAATGAAAAGAAAACAGAAAAAAAAATTCATGCATACCATACCCCTTACCCCTTCCTTTCATTGATCGCTAGCATTTCAATCTACTAAATTTATTTTAATATTTGTTCCCTCTATTATTTATTTTTATGCCATATGTTTTACTCGTCTGTTGATAAGGTAGATAAAAGGAGCACCAGACACAAGGTTTTCACAATCACATAGTCACATTGTGAAAGCTATATCATTATACAATCATCTTCAAGAAACATGGCTACTGGAATACAGCTCTACATTTTCAGGCAGTTCCCTCCAGCCTCTCCATTACATCTTGACTAACAAGGTGATATCTATTTAATGCGTAAGAATAACCCCCAGGATTACCTCTCAACTCTGTTTGGAATCTCTCAGCCATTGATACTTTATTTTGTCTCATTTCACTCTTCCCTTTTTGGTCGAGAAAGTTTTCTCAATCCCTTGATGCTGGGTCTCAGCTCATTCTAGAGTTTTTCTCAATCCCTTGATGCTGAATCCCTTGATGCTTCTGTCCCACGTTGCTAGGAAAGTCCACAACCCTGGGAGTCATGTTCCACATAGACAAGGGAGGGTGGTGAGTTTGCTTGTTGTGTTGGCTGGAGAGAGAAGCCACATCTGAGCAACAAAGGAGGTTCTCTTCAGGGTGACTCTTAGGCCTAATTTTAAGTAGGCTTGACCTATCCTTTGTGGGGTCAAGCGTCACATGAATAAAACCCAAGATTGGAGACTCCGCCTATTGCTTTGGTTATTCCCACTGCTTGTGAGACTATCAAGAATTCTCCACTTGGGGAAGTTGAATTTTCCCCCTTTCTCCACCAAGGGACTTTGCAAATACTTTTTTACTCACTGTTCAAATCACTCTGGGATTTATTGGGGCATCACTCTGGACAAATCTACAAAATCTTATGCCCTACTCAAGGTTCCATGTACTTATGGTGTTCAATTAAGCTGTCCACATAAGTTTTATTAGGAACTGCACTAGTGAAAATATATATTTTGTACCAGATAAACATTTTTGCTTTAGTCTCACACATAAGTTAAAATTTTAAAATATTAATTACCATCTATTTTCAACACCCTGCAGTAATGACATTCCTTTGTTCTTCCTCATGCAAAAACATTTTTAAATTTGTACATTTAGTCACTATCATTATGCATTTGTAATTTATAGCTTTCTTATTTTTGTCAGTCTTTTTAGAGGTGTGTCAATTTTTATTGAGCTTTAAAAAAACTCAAGGTCATTGTTAATTTATTTTCTCCATTTTTCTGTTCTCAACCTCATTTTTTCCTGCTCTTTGTGTTTCTTTTCCTCTTCTCTATCTAAATTTTTAAGGGGAAAGCTTAGATTATTGATTTAAGAATTTCCCTCTTTTCTAATACTGCTACTTAGTCCTGTAAATTTCCCTGTCAACACTGTTTCAGCTGTCCCACACATTTTGTACTTAAATTTTTTTGTCTGTCTTACACAAATTTTGTTATGTTGTATTTTTATTTTCACTCAGTTCAATGCTTTTTTTTTTTTTTTTTTTTTTTTTTTTTTTTTTTTGGCATGGTCAGGCTCCAGGA
The DNA here is from genome assembly GCA_004026745.1 of Myrmecophaga tridactyla. NCBI lineage: Eukaryota > Metazoa > Chordata > Mammalia > Pilosa > Myrmecophagidae > Myrmecophaga > Myrmecophaga tridactyla. The sequence goes on along the minus strand of PVIY010006617.1, from coordinate 23,596 downwards.
ATCGAACCCAGGTCTCTGGCATGGCAGGTGAGAATTCTGTCACTGAGCTACTGTTGCATTACCCTCAATGCATTTTTTAAATATCCCTTAAGATTTTCTCTTTGACCGATCTATTATTTAGAAGTGTGTTGTTTAGATTCTAAATGTTTGAAGATTTCGCTATTGTCTTTCAGTTACTGATTTCTAGTTTGATTCCATTATGTTTAGAGAACACACTCTGTATGATTAAAATTATTTAAAATTTATTGAGGTGTATTCTATTACTCAGGTTTTGTTCCATTTTAGTATATGTTTCATGGGTACTTGAAAAGAACTATTCTGCTGTTGTTGGGTGGAGTGTTCTATAAATGTTGATCTATCCCGTTGGTTGATGGTTGTATTAGTTTACTAAATGCTGCTGAATGCAATATACCAGAAATGGAATGGTTTTTGAAAAGGAAATATATTAGGTTACAAGTTTACAGTTCTAAGGCCATAAAAATGTCCAAACTAAGGCACCTAGAGAAAAATACCTTGACTCAAGAAAGGCCAGTGTCTGTTGCATGGGAAGGCAATGGCTGGCATCTGTTGGTACTTACTCTCAGTTCCGAGATTCCAGGTTCTAATGCCAAAGTTTTCCCCTTAAGCATCTATGGGCCCTCACTTAGCTCCTCCAGGATACAACTCTGGTTTTGACTTGCTTATCATCTCATAGGAAGGCACATGGTGATGTCTACTGGGTCCTGCATCTCCAAACATCTGTTTCTAGGCACTGCTGAGTCCAGCAGCAACTGTCCAAACAGGGTCAGAAGGGGCAGTGTGAGATTAAGAAAGACACAACACAGAGTTAAGAGAAAGTGGGGGCCAGGTGGTTCATTGCCTGACTGAAGGCAACAACCCCGAGAAGTCAGCGCAAGTTCATAATATACTGTTTAACAATAGAATTCCAGATAAGGCCGTGCAGTATGTGGGAATGTGCTTGATGTAATGAATAGGGATACAGAACTTTCTTGAGAACAGAGTGAATATTAACTAGCCTCCCCAAAACTATATAGGCAGAACTTTCCTACAGTAAGGCCAGATTACATATGGCACAACCCAAGCCAGACCTCATTCCACAGGAAACCAAGGGGCCTAGCCTCCAAGGTTACTCTGATGTGACTTTGCCAAAAGTCAGAGGCCTGCTTCATGTAAAGCTTGACCTGGGCTCCAACAAGGCACTGCTCTCTCTTTCAGCCCTCTAAGCATGTCCAAATGTCTGCATCTCGGTTGGCTCTGAAGCAGCTGTTTTCCAAGTATCTCTCCTTTTAAAGAACTCCAGCAAACTAATCAAGGCATACCTTGAATGGGTGGAGTCATATCTCCTTCTAATCAAAATGTCATATCCACAATTGGATGTGTCACATCTCCATGGAGTAAGCTCATCAAAAGGCCACACCCACAAATTGAGTGTGTCAAACTCCATGGAAACAATCCAATCAAAGGTTTCCACCCTACAATACTGAGTCAGGATTAAAGGGCATGGCTTTTCTGGGGTACACAATACTTTCAAACTAGGACAATGGTGGTATTGAGTTCTTCTATATCCTTGTTGATTTTCTGTCTAATTGTTCTATCAATTGTTGATAGAGTGATATTTAAGTCTCCAATTATAATTGTGGACTTGTCTATTTGTCCTTTCAGATCCATCAGCTTTTTCTCCTTTTATTTTGGGGTCTGTTGTTTGGTGCATACCAGGATTGCTATGCCTTCTTGGAAAACTGTCAAATTTTTAATTATTTTATTATGTCCCTCTGTCTTTTTTTGTCTTTGAAGTCTACTTTATTTGGTAGTAATATAGACACTTCTGCTTTCCTTTTTTTATGTTTGCATGATGCATATTTCTCCACCCTTGTGCTAGTTTGCTAGCTGTCGGAATGCAATATACCAGAAACAGGATGGCTTTTAAAAAAGGGAATTTAATAAGTTGCTAGTTTACAGTTCTAAGGCTGAGAAAATGTCCCAATTAAAACAAGTCTATAGAAATGTCCAGTGAAAGGCATCCATCCAGGGAAAGATACCTTGGTTCAAGAAGGCCTATGAAGTTCAGGGTTTCTTTCTCAAGTGGAAGGGCACATGGCGAAGACAGAGTTTCTCTCTCTTCGGGAAAGGCACATGGTGAACACTGTCAGGGTTCCTCTCTCATCTGGAAGGGCACATGCCAAGCATAGCATCATCTGCTAGCTTCTTCTCCTGGCTTCCTGTTTCATGAAGCTCCCTGGGAGGCATGTTCCTTCTTCATCTCCAAAGGTCACTGGCTGGTGGACTCTGCTTCTCGTGGCGATGTTGTTCTGCTTTGCTCTCTCTGAATCTCCTATTCTTCAAAATGTTTCCTCTTTTATAGGACTCCAGAAACTTATCAAGACCCACCCAAATGGGTGGAGACATGTCGCCACCTAATCCAGCTTAACAACCACTCCTGACTAAATCACATCATCCAGGGAGATGATCTTATTACAGTTTTAAACATGCAGTATTGAATAAGGATTATTCTACCTTTATGAAATGGGATTTTGATTAAAACATGGCTTTTCTAGGGTCCATACATCCTTTCAAACCAGCACAACCCTCTTACTTTCAACCTGCTTACATGATTATATTTGAGGTTAATTTCTTTTAGACAACATAGAGTTGGGTCATGCTTTTAAAGCACCCTACGTAATCTCTGTTTTTTAGCTGGTGTATTTAGACCATTTGCAATTACTGTAATTATTGATAGGTATGGTTTAAATCTGCCATTTTTTTGTTGTTTTATGTTTGTGTTCTCTCTTTTTGTTCTCTATTTTCTTTCTTCTGCCTTCCTGAGAGTTACTTGAACATTTTTTAGAATTTCACTTTGAATTATTTATAGTGTTTTTAAGATCCTTCTTTATGTAACGTTTTAAGCAATAACTCCAGGTATTACATGAAATATGTACAACTAATCATAGTCTACTGGTAGTGTCATTTTGTCAGTGTGAATGACTCCTTTTATGTCCTTTACATCCCCCATTTATAATATACGTGTCTTAAATATTTCTACTGCATACATTTAAACTCCATTAGTGTTATAATTTTTGCTTCAACCATCAAACATAATTTGCAAAACTCAAAAGAAGAAGAAAAGTCCATTTTATTTCGCATTTTTTTCTTGTCATGTCCTTCCTTCCTTCCTTCCTTCCTTCCTTCCTTGGTTCCTTCTTTTATCATTTCTGTCTATTTAGAGAACTTCGTTTGGCATTATTTTAGGGTAGGCATGCTGGTGACAAATTCTCTTAATTTTACTTCATCTGAAAATACTCTTACTTTCATTCTTGAAGGATATTTTTGCTGGATATGACACTTTTTTTTCTTTGAACACTTGAAAAATGCTGTATTTCCTTCTTGTCTCTATGAATTTGAAGAGAAATCCACTATCTTTCAAATTATTCTTTCCCTACAGGCAAAGTGTCATATTTTCTCTCGTTGCTTTCAAGATTTTTTCTTTTTCTTAGTTTTCAAAATTATGACAAAGTGCTATGACTTTGACTGTGATGTGTCTTCTTGTGGCATTTCTTATACTGTTTTAAGGTTCTCTCAGATTTTTTTAATCTATAGGTTTATGTATTTTGCCAAATTTGGGTAGTGTTCAGATTTTATTTCTCTGGGTATTTTTTAGGTCCACGCTCTTTCCTCTCTACCTCTATGACTCAAATAACAGAAAAGTTGATCATTTGCTATGGTCGCACAAATCTCCGAGTCTCTTTTAATTTCTTTTTGGTTTATTTCCATTTTCTCTATTTTGTTCAGATTGGATAATTCCTATTATTCTATTTCCAAGTTCACAGATTCTTTCCTCAGTCCCTCCATTGTATTTTTGTGTTTATACACTGAGATATTAATTTTTGTTATTATATTTTTCAGTTCTGAAATTTCCATTTGGTTTTCCATTGTATCTCCTATTTTTTAGCTGGAGATTTCTATTTTTAAAATTTGTTTCAAACATGTTTGCAATTGTTCACTGAAACATTTTTAAGATGGCTGCTTTAAAATTGTCATCAGATAATTCTAGTATATCTGCCAACTCAGTATTTGCGTCTACTCATGGCCTTTTTCATTCAGTTTGAGATCTTCCCGGTTTTTGATATTACAAGTGATTTTTCAATTAAAATACGAATACTTTCAGTATTATGTGGAGACTCTGGATTTCATTTAAACTTCCTATTTTAGTTTTCTTTGATATTGCTCTGACAGGGGGAAGGGAGTTTTCACTTCATTACTGCCAAATGGGGGCATAAATCCAGATTTATCCACTCAAACCTTCATTGACATCTGAGTGGAGGACTTATTATTACTATCTGGCAGGGGTGAGAGTTCTAGTTCCCTAATAGGCCTCCTTTATTACCTTCCTTACCTTATTTTTACCTTATTATTACCATTCTCACATGGTCCCCAGTGACACTATCAAGGGATGGTCTTGTTACCATAGGGTGGGGGTAAAAGCACTGATTCTCCACTAGAGCTTTTCTAACACAACACCAGTGGGAAGGGGGATGAATGCCCCATTATTGCTGGTGGGGGGTTGAAGTCCAGACTCCCCAAATATATTACACTGAATCCAAAGAGGGGTGTTTGCTACTTCTAGTGGGAATGAAAGTCCTGGGTCCATACTTGACTTTTTCTGACACTGTCCCAGTAGGGATTTTGGGACACCTCATTGTAGCCAAGCAAGGGTGAAGTCTAGGCTCTCCATTTGACCTAGGTGGGTTAGAGTCATAACTTTTTCTGTAGTTTCATGTCGTATTAGGCTACTCCTTCCCTTTGGATAAGGAGAACGTAGTTTGTTAGGGCCTTTTTTTTTTTTTTTTTGCACCTGTTGGTGTTTCAGAGTTGCCAGCTTCTTCATATATATGAAGAAGATATATGAGGCAAAACAAAGATCCAAGGAACTCATTACCCTATTGTTCCTTGGGTCTTGAAGTCCCTAGTTGATACTTTCTCCATGTTTTAGAGCCTTTTGTTGGTTTTATATAAATGTAGAATGTTTTAAATTGTACCTTGTGGGAATAATGGGGAAAAATATATCTACTGTAACATCCCAGAAGCAGAAGTCTTCTACACTCCTTTTATACATAAGGAAATTGAGGTTCAGGGAGGTTACATGAATGATCTAGTGTAGAATAGGTAAGTTCATACCAAAGAAGGACTAAATACCCTAGCTCCTTCTGTATCTTGGTTTTTTTGTTTTTTTTTTTACTTTCTCATGATGCCTAAATTATCACTCAACAAATGGAGGTGAAATTCTTCCTTGACTTTGATGTTGTGCACCAAACTCAGGATTTTTAAGGAGACTGAATGATGATATGATATACAACTTGTGATCCGATGCAAATCACAAATATTGATTATAAGGGATTTATTATTCATTTTTTAAAAAAGGGATGGTTGGAAATAAACCCAAAATGCTCTCTGGAAATAAAATACTTCTTCACCATAAAGGTTGATTTCAGACTCATACCCTTAAAGCAACTTTTTCAGTCCAGCCCTTCCTATAATTTTGCCACTCATTATTTTTTTCACCTTTCTCATACTCTGAATTCACTGAGCTTCTGTGAAGCATCATTTGTAATACCTCCCTTTTCTCTTCCAACACTTAGCCCCATCCTGCACAAATACCCAACTGAGGTGGAAAGGTAAGGCCCCTTGAGATTTGGGCATTTTTGGATCCAGGTCATTTATGGAGGAAAGAGTACTTTCTCATTTTCCAAGTAGGGAAAAAACTTCAATCCATAGAATTGTCTCCGTATAACTACTAGTACAAATTTATTTGTTCCTTAAAAACAGGGCCCATATTATTGCTGCTGCTCTTTAAATATTAAGAACAACTTTTAATAGAGGCTACCAGCAACTTGACTTACAAGTAAACATCATGAAAAAATATCCATTTTGAGTAGATTGCCCAATCAGGTGGCCTGAAAAATTCTGCTTTCCTCCTTGGCTTGATATTTTCTTATCTTTGTTATTTGCCTTCCCCTTGTCACAATGGTTCATTGTTCAATTTTATCTGTAAAAGCTAGAGTGATCCCAAGCTTGTTTCTAAACTCTCAACTCTCCCCATCTACACTCTCTCCCTCTGTAAATATATCTGATTTAATTGCTTTAAATAACATCTATGTGCTGATGACTACCACATGTATATCTCTAGCCTTGATGTCTTCCTTGAGCTCCAAATTCACACATACAGCTGCCTACCACCAGCATCCCCATGTTCCTGTGATCAGCAAATCTCATCATTTCTGCTACCAAAGCATGTTTGAATCCATTGTCTTTCCCATTTTAACCACTATCACAACAGCCCCATCCAATATCATCTACCTGCATGAATCCAATAGTTTTCCAAATCATTCTGGTTGTCCTATTCTTTTGTGCTTGCCAATCAATTTTCCATTGGCATTTGGAATGATCTTTAAAATAAAAATCAGATGTCATTCCCATTTAGAACTTCACCAATGGATTGCTTTGTATTTAGGACAAATAAATTTTAAAAGCAATGTTCTCTAAGGTCCTACATGATCTAGCTCCTGCCTGCTTGTCTTAATTAATCTCTATCCCCTCAGCCACTACATTCTATTACAAGGACCTTCTATTTTCTTCTTGATGTGCTAAGATCACATAGCTTGAAATGCCCTATTCCCAGTTCTTCACATGACTGGCTCTATCTTGTCATCTACATCTCAGCAAGATTTGTACTTTCTCAATGACAGCTAATTTTCCTTTTCCATGAGTCCCTCCCCATGTCACTCTCTAATATGCAATCCTATTTTATTTGTCTTTATATCACCCATTTCTGTTGATAATTTGTTTTTTAATTTATTGTTTATTTCTCACTTTCCTTTACAAAGAAATGAAAGCAGGGGCACCTTGTCTGCTTTCTTCACCATTCTGTCCCTAGAGTCTAGAAGACTGCTCAGCATTATTCTCAATAAATATTGTTAAACTGATGGAGGGATGCTCCCTGCCCTCTTCCATGGAAATCCCAGTCTTCTTTTTCTTACCTTGACCCAGTACCAACCCACAGAGGGGTGTTCTGGACTCTCCTAGTATTGAAGAATATCAAAATGAGACTCTTTTAATGTCTGTTTTGCCTGAGCCTGAAATAACAAGGCTGAAAAGAATAGGCTCAAAGTATCTCTCCATTCTAAAATGAGGTGCTACACCACCTAAACAGAGTTTTCTACACCTCATCAGACCACATACCTCACCAATGGGGAGGAGTAAGGATGCTTGCTTTTCATTCAGAACTAGTTTATGGGCTTCATTGGACAGAATGGAACCACTCTGTGGATTTGATTCTGACTCATGGTGGTGGCTAGAATTGCTTGCTGTATTGGTAGAGAAAGGAGAGGTGGTTCGTGGGGGTTTGGGGGTGAAGAAATGTTTGTCAGAGTAAAGGATGACAGAGTATTTTCTATGAGTCTTGTGTATGTGCTAAATATGGGTCTTGCTGAGAGAGAAATCTGGCCAAGGTAGAGTGTTTCTTTCTTATGCCTAAGAAGACCACCTGAAAGGGCCACAGAATTTCAGCCAGACACTGAGGAAGGAAACATTAGTGATCCATATGAGGTGATACATTTCATGTTCCAAGGGAACTGTAGGTAAGTGATCTCTAGAGGTGTGTGGGAGCATCTCTGAAATACTCACAAAAATGCCCTTCAGAGAAAGCATCCTGAGAGCACCTTCTAGCCCCAAAGAGTACCAACACTAGTTTATAACACTACCCATCGAATTGGACCTTCCCTGTCTCTATCAGAGGTAGGTTCTCTTCGTAACCTCTAAATTTTAATGCCTTAACAAAGTGATCATTTGTTTTATGTTTACATTAAGTATATGCAGTGAGATCGCTCTCCTTCATCCCATGGCAGGGACAAGGGGCATGGAGGAGGTGCACTGTTTCTTCCTGTTATTTTTCAGAGAGAAATAACTTATTACTAGGCATGTAGTAGGAAAGCAGATGGCCTATCAGCCCAAAATCTTTCTCCCCGAACTGCAGTAATTCTGATAGTTTTATTAGAAAAAAAGATAGGCAGAGTTTAGGAAAATAAGCACAGTGACCTCAGATGATTTAACTAGAGGCAATTTAATCCTTGAGCATGTGAAGATTGATAACATGCTTAGTCATAGAACGCGTGTAAGAAAATGGCGGACTGAGGTATAGGTGACTCGTAGGTTAAAGTCTAAGCTACTGCACAGGTCAGGCGGGCCCATTTGGGTTAGATCTAGTCTTAGTTATCAAGATAACTTTGGACTTGGGGTGGGCTAACTCTGGGCTGGCCCAGGACCCTTAATTAATAAACATTACGGGATGTCTTTAGTGGTTATAAGACTCTAATGTTGCAAAACTGGGTAACTGGGTACAAATGAAGGTTAGTCATAAGGTTTTTATAATCACAGGGACAGAAGATTAAGGTTAAATGATCATTGTCAGAGATCAAGACAGCTGGGTCACAATTTAGAGGTTTTGGGTCTTACCCTCTATCTACTCCAATATACCAGAAAGCAAAAAGGAATACTCTTTATAATGATTCAGTAATTAAAATCATCCCTTAAACCCTAAGCTCTCAGTTACAATTCCTTCCTCTCATTTTATAATTATCTCTCAATCTTGAGGCATATCTGGGCAATGACTCTTCTAACTGACTCAAGGCTGAAAAGGGCCACTGTCATTAAGGGGCAAAGGGATAATATGATGAAACTGTTCATTGTTCTTGGAGAGCTCAGTATTTCTCGATTTCAGAGCTTTTCTGATATTGGAATAATCTGGAGGTTTTAAGTCTCTCAGTTTTTTCCAGATCAGTTTCACCACATCTTTAGTCAGAATTTGATATTTTTCAGTTTTTTTTTTAACATGGGCAGGCATCAGGAATCGAACCAAGATCTCTGGTATGGCAGGTGAGAACTTTGCCACTGAGTCACCATTGCCCACTCTCAGTTTTTTTTTTTTAATAACAGTTGCTGTATGGACTTATGCTGACCTTCAGAGCTGGAAAACTAAATCTGAGTCTGAGGTGTCACACAGATACTTAAAGTTCCAGGAACAACCAGTCAGATGTCCAGACCTGGAAGTAGCAATGGTTTCTCTCTTTGAAGATTTGTAAGGCGCCAAAAGTCTCTGGAGTGCTAGCAGAATGGAGATACCGTGGTTGCTGAGCCTCTAGACTAAATTCAGTCCAGTCATCACAAAAGGCTCAGTACCTGGCTTACCTGCTTTGCTGGGGCCCCAGAGCCTCAGGCATCATTCTTATGGAGGTCACCAAATTGTTGCCAGACAAAGGCTATGGATTCTTTTGCCTGATGTGCTCAATAACCAATTCAGTTCTGTGTGGGAACTCAGCCATTCCACCTGCTCCAGACTGGGGTACGATCAGGTGGTCACTGATGTCCCCCCAACAGTTGTTCAATTTAGTTCCTGACTATTTACTAGCTGCCCTGGAGGATGAACTAAATTCCACCCCTTACAGCACTGCCATCTTATTCTCCTCCACCAGCACACTGTTTCTTAACTGTCTTGACCCTGAGGTGATACATGTCACTTCCATTTACATGGCAAGAATAAGTCATATGGCCCAAAACCTAACTTTAAGTGTGGTAGTTCAGAGCTGTTATGTACCCAGGATTTCTTTCTGGCGGAATTTATTTTTTAAACATTTTTTTAATTGTGAAATATAACACATATACAAAAAAAGCAATAAATTTCAACATACATTGTAACAATTAGTTCTAGAACAGATTTCAGCATTTCAGTTACAGTTCCACAATTTTAGGATTTTCCTTCTAGCTGCTCCAAGACACTGGAGACTAAAAGAAATATCAATATAATGATTCAGCAGTCATATTCTTTTGTTAAATCCTATCCTCTGTTTTAGCTCCTCCTTTACCATTGATCCTTCTCTCAATCTTTAAGGGTGTTTGGGCTATGCCCATTCTAAATTTTTCATATTGGAAAGGGCTGTTGATAATATGGCATACGGGAATGGAAATTTGATGTTCTGGAAAGGCTGACCCCTCTGGGTTTCAGAACCCATCTGGCTGTTGTAGGTTTCTGGAAAGCAATAATAGTGCATGAAACTTTTATAGAGTCTCAGTTAAAGCCTAGGGGTTCTTTAGGGTTGACAGGAATGGTTTTGGTTGGGCTTTGACCAACCATAATAAATAGCAATATCTAGCTGAAGTTTGCATAAGAGTCACCTCCAGAGTAGTCTCTAGAATCATTTTGACGTCTCTCAGCCACTGATACCTTATTTTGCTACATTTCTTTATCCCCTTCTGGCCAGGAAGGCATTGTTGATCCATGATGCCAGGGCCAGGGTCTGTGTCCCACATTGCCAGGGAGAACTTAACCCCTGGATGGTATGTCCCATATAAGGGGGAGGGTAATTATATTTTCCTTGCAGAATTGGGCTTAGAGAGGCCACATCTGAGCAACAAAAGAGGTCCTTTGGAAGCAACTCTTAGGCATAACTATAGGTAGGCTTAGCTTCTCCACTACATAAATAAGATTCAAAAGAGCAAGCCTCAAGAATGGCCATGTTCTTTTAATCCATTCATATTGGTGCAGACCTTTTGTGGGTGGAACTTTTGGGTTATATTAATTCAATTGAGATATGATCCTGCTCATCAAGGTGGGTTTTAATCCTTTTACTGGAGTCCTTTATGAGGACGAAAAGACAGAGAAAAACACAGAGAAGTTTAGAGAGAAAAACCTAGGATAAGCTAAGAGAGAACCCACAGATGAAGCCATTAGAACCTGAAGCTGAAAGCAATGAAACCTGGGGAGCAAAGGACCAGCAGACATTGGTCATGTGCCTTCCCATGTGACAGAAGTGTCCTGGGATGCCAGCAACCTGTCTTCAGAATCCAGGTATCATTCCATTGATACCTTAATTGGGACTTTTCAACAGCCTAAGAACTGTACATTGTAAGTTAATAAATCCCCATTATAAAAGCCAATCCATTTCTGGCATATTGTTTTCCAGCAGCTTTAGCAAACTGATATAGTAATGGAGATTGCAAATGAAGAGGAGCATATGATATGTTTAATGAGCACAACTTCTGCCTCACTGTTCTCTCCCCTACTTTCCACTCCCCACCCTTTAACCTGGAGGTAGGACCAATATTCATTCTGTACAGCAGTGTGGCCACACAGGCTATTAAAATTCTTTTAAATCTAGGTGAAGGGTAAACAGGTATTATGATACCATTCTTTCTACTTCTATATACATTTGAAAATTATCCTGATAAAAAGTACAGAACAAGTTTAGAGTTGAACAATTAAACAGGACTAGTCTTTTTTAAAAATTCTTTATTAAGCTCTTATTAATTCTAGGGTCTTTGTACTTTTTTTTCTTTTTTTAAACCCTCAGAAGTCTGTGAATTAGGCACTATCAATATCCCTATTTTATAGAAAAGGACAATAAACTACTTGGCCTAGTATGTAGATCTGGTAAACAACTTCACATTAATTGCAATTGCCTATCTGTTATTTGTCTTTGCAAAATAGTAAGCTTTTTGGGTGCAGGAATTACTTTTTGTTCATTTTCATACATCCAGGATCCATCCCAGGGCTTGACAAGAAGTATACAAAAAGTCATAGGATATTGTCATTACCAAAATGGAACAATGGTGTGACTTGAAGTGACTTAAGAGATTGAAAAATTCTATTTATTTGATGGAGGTTAAAGATGATGGGGCAGGAAGAACTAGGTCCTACTAATGTGAACAGGGAAGAGGTAGCTATTTCTTAGTGCACACTTTAAGTTGTACTTGTTCACTACATAAAAGACACTTATCTGTGTGATTATTTTGTAGACTAAGTTAAATGCAACTACTTTTCCACAATGAGTTTGCCACCAGAAAAACAGGTGTCATGAAAACCGTCACTATATCTTAAGCCAAAATGGGAAAGGAAAAAGACTCATATCAACATTGTTGTTATTGGACATGTAAATTCAGGCAAGTCCACCACGACTGGCCATTTGATCTACAAATGTGGTGGAACTGACAAAAGAACCATTGAAAAATTTGGAAGAGGCTGCTGAGATGGGAAAGGGGTCCTTCAAGTATGACTGAGTCTTGGATAAACTAAAAGCTGAATGTGAATGTGGTACCACCATTGGTACCTCCTTGTGGAAGTTTGAGACCAGCAAGTATTATGTGACCATCATTGATGCCCCAGGACACAGAGACTTCATTAAAAACATGATTACAGGCACATCTCAGGCTGACTGTGCTGTCCCAATTGTTGCTGCTGGTGTTGGTGAATTTTTATTTTTATTTTTTATTTTTTGCGTGGGCAGGCACCAGAAATCAAACCTGGGTCTCTGGCATGGCAGGCGAGAACTCTGCCTGCTGAGCCACCGTGGGCCACCCTTTTCTTTCTTTCTTTTTTTAATTTGAAGCTGGTATGTATCCAAGAATGGGCAGATCTGAGAGCACACCCTTCTGGCTTACACACTGGGTGTGAAACAATTAATAGTTGGTGCTAACAAAATGGATTTCACTGAACCATCTTACAGTCAGAAGAGATATGAGGAAATCATTAAGGAAGTCAGCTCTTACATTAGGAAAATTGGTTACAACTGTGACACAGTAGCATTTGTGCCAATTTTTGGTTGGATTGGTGACAATGTGCTGGAGTCAAGTGCCAATAATATGCCTTGGTTCAAGGGATGGAAAGTCACCCATAAGGATGGCATGCCAGTGAAACCACGCTGCTTGAAGCTCTGGATTGCATCCTGCCACCTACTCATCCAACTGCAAGCCTTTGCATCTGCCTCTTCAGGATGTCTACAAAATTGGTGGTATTGTTACTGTGCCTGTGGGTCAAGTGGAGACAGGTATTCTCAAACCAGGTGTAGTGGTCACCTTTGCTCCAGTCATTGTTATAACTGAATTAAAGCCTGTTGAAATCTGAGTGAAGCTCTTCCTAGAGACAATGTGAGCTTCAATGTCAAGAATGTGTCTGTAAAAGATGTTCGTCATAGCAACGTGGTGGTGATAGCAAAAATTACACACCAATGGAAGCAGCTGGCTTCACTTCTCAGGTGATTATCCTGCGCCATCCAGGCCAAATCAGTGTTGGCTATGCACCTGTGCTGGATTGTCACACATCTCACATTGCATGCAAATTTGCTGAGCCAAAGGAGAAGATTGATTGCTGTTCTGGCAAGATGCTGGAAGATGGCCCCAAATTCTTGAAACTGGTGATGCTGCCATCACTGACATGGTTCCTGGCAAGCCCATGTGTGCTGAGAATTTCTCTGACTATCCTCCTCTGAGTCATTTGCTGTTTGTGATATCAGACAGACAGTTGCTATGGGTGTCATCAAGGCAGTGGGCAAGAAGGCTGCTGGAGCTGGCAAGGTTATCAAGTCTGCCCAGAAAGCTAAATGAATATGACCTATAACACCTGCCACCCAGTCTTAATCAGTGGTGGAAGAGTGGTCTCAGAACTGTTTGCCTCAATTGGCCATTTAAGTTTATTAGTAAAAGACCGGTTAATGATAACAATGCATTATAAAACCCCAGAAGGAAAGGAATGTTTTGTGGACCATTTGTTTTCATGTGACAGTCTTAAGTTATTAGTTTTTAAAATCAGTACTTGGAAATAATGATGAAAAATCTGTCACAGAATTTTGAGACCCATTAAAATAAACTTTAATGAAAAAAATGCTACAGCATTAGTCAGGATTCTGTAGAGAAATAGAACTAAACAGGGAGATCTGTAATTATGAGATTTATAAAGGTGTCACACAACCATGGGAATAGAAGAGCCCAAAACACATAGGGCAGGCTGTGAAGCTGGTGACTCTGATGAACAGTTTGGATGAACTCCAAAGGAGAGGCTTATGGCCTGAAGAAACAGTTTAAAACCTCATTTGATTGGATTATCTTGTTGTGGGAGGCACATGTTGGTTGATCTCAGATATAATCAGCCACAGATGCAATCAACTGATGATTTCATACACCAGCCTTCCAGTTTATCAAAAAGCCCTGAAACATCCTTGCAGCAATGGTCAGGCCAGTGCTTACCTGACCAGTCAAGTGGGCATAATCACTTAGTCAAGGTGACACCAGAACTAACCATCACAGCCCACCCCTTGTCAACTTGGAAGCTATACACATCACCTTGAAACAATCTTAAAAAGTTGTTCCAACGTGTTTGGTATTTGCAAACTGCACCAGCACCCTACTTCTCTGTACCAATATCTGTGTTGGTTTGCAAGCTATTAGAATGTGATATACCAGAACTGGAATGGCTCTTAAAAGGGGGAATTTAATAAGTTACAAATTTACAGTTCTAAGGAAGTGAAAGTGTCCAAATGAAGGCACCAACAAGAGGTTACCTTCACTCAAGAAAGGCCAATTGATCAGGAATACGTCTGTCTGCTGGGTAGTTACGTGGCTGGCATCTGCTGGTCCCTTGCTTCTAGGATCCATTGCTCTCAGCCTCTTTTTCTTTGGGCTGGCTTTCAACTCTTGGCTTCCCTTAGCTCTCTCTAGGTTCTGGCTTGCTTAACATCTCATGGCAATGTCTGCTGGGCTCCAAACATCTCCAAACATCCATGTCTCTTTTTTCCAAATGTCAGCATCTGTGTCAGCTCTGCTCTGAAATTTCTCTTCCTATTTTTCCACATCATCTCCAACACTTATAGTTTTTTTTTTTTAATAGTGCATGTGAATTGCTATTTTATTGCGGTATTGATTTGCATTTCCCTAGTAACCAGTGATGCTGAGCATCTTTTCATGTACTTTTTAGTCATTTGTATATCCTCTTTGGAGAAATGTCTGTTCAAGTATTTTATCCATTTTTATGGTTCCCTTTTTATTGTTTGAGTTGTAGGATTTATTTATATAATCTGTATATTAAACCATTTTTGGATATGTGGTTTCCAAATATTTTCCCCCATTGAGTAGTTTGTCTTTTCATTTTTGTGACAAAGTCCTTTCAGGTACACAAGATTTTAATTTTTAGGAGTTCCCTTTCTATTTTTCTCTCATAGATTGTGCTTTGGGTATAAAGTCTAAGAAACCATTGCCTAACATAAATAAGCTCATTAAGGTGCTTCCCTGCATTTTCTTCTAGGAGTTTTATAGCCTTGGTTCTTGTATTTAGGTTTTTAGATCCATTTTGAGTTAATTTTTGTATATGGTGTGAGATAAGGGTCTTCTTTCATTCTTTTGAATATGGATATCCAGTTTTACCAGCCCCATTTGTTGAAGAGGCTATTCTTTCCCAATATATTGGATTTATCAGCCTAGTCAAAAACCCAATTGGCCGTAGATGTGAGGGTCTATTTCTGAGCTCACTGTTAGACTTCATTTGTTGATAAACCTATTGTTTTGCTAGTACCATGCTGTTTGACCACTGTAGCTTTATAATATGCTTTAAGGTCAGGAAGTTGAGTCCTCCAATTTTATTCTTTTTCAAGATGCTTTTGGCTATTTGTTGTCCCTTACCCTTCCAAATATATTTGATAATTGGCTTTGCTTCAATTGGTTTCTGAAAAGTATGCTTTTGGATTTTGATTGGGATTGCATTGAATCCATAAATCATTTTTGGTTAGAACTGACATCTTAACAATATTTAGTTTTCCAATCCATGAACATGGAATACCCATCCATTTATTTGTCTTTTTAATTTCTTTTAGCAATGTTTTGTGATTTTCTGTGTTTTACCTCCTTGGTTAGGTTTATTCCTAGATATTTGATTCTTTTAGTTGCTAATGTAACCAGATTTTTTCCCTTGATTTCTTCCTCAGATTGCTCATTATTAGTGCATAAAACACTGCTGATTTTTGCATGTTGATCTTGTTCTTGCCATTTTGATGAATTAGTTTATTAGTTCTAGTAGCTGTGTTGTAGATTTTTCAGGATTTTCTCTATATAAGATCATATCATTTGAAAATAGTGCAAGTTTTACTTCTTCCTTTACAATTTGGATCCTTTTTTCCCCCTCCCTTTTTCTTGCCTATTTGCACATTGTTGAATAATGGCCATGAGTGTGGGTGTCCTTGACTTGCTTCAGATCTTAGGAAGATTTCAATCTTTCTCCATTGAGTATGATGTTAGCAGTGGATTTTTCATATATTCCCTTTATCAGGTTGAAGAATTTTCTTTCTATTCCATTTATCTAAGTGTTTTTATAAAGAAAGGATGCTGAATTTTGTTAGATGACTTTTCTACATCAATCAAGATGATCATGTGGTTTTTTTTCCATTCAGATTGTTAGTATGGTATAGTACGTTAATTGAATTTCTTATGTTGAACTGCCCTTGCATATCTGGGAGCCCACTTGGTCATGGTATATAATCCTTTTAATGTGCTTTTAGATTCAATTTGCAAGTATTTTGTTGACAGTTTTCACATCTATATCCATTAGAGATATTGGCCTATGATTTTCTTTTCTTTCAGTATCTTCATCTGGCTTTGGTATTAGGGTGATGTTGATTGGTATTGGTGTTTTAATACCAATCCTGTTCAAACCCTTCCAAAAAATTCAACAGGAGGGAACACCACCTAACTGTAGGTAGTGTTCTTCTTGGAAGAATCGGTAGAAATTCACTATGAAGCTATGGGGTCCTAGGTATTTTTTCATTGGGAGGTTTTTGATGACTGATTCAACCTCTTGTAATCTTGTTGCTGTCTTTTATTTGTTCTAGTGTCAGTGTGGTTATTCATGTGTTTCTAGGAATTTGTCCATTTCATCTAGATTGTCTAATTTGGCATACAGTTATTTTGAGTATCCTGTTAACATCCTTTTTATTTCTGTGAGGTCAATAGTAATGTCTCCCTTCTTATTTCCAATTTTATTTATTTGCATCCTCTCTTTTTTTTCTTTTTCAGTTAGCTAAGGATTTGTCAATTTCATTGATCATTTCAAAGAACCAAGTGTTGATTTTGTTAATTGTATCATTTTAAAATTCTCAATTTCATTATTTCTGCTCTAATCTTTGTCATTTCTTTCCTTCTACTTACTTTGGTGTTAGTTTGGTTTTCTTTTTCTATTTCCCCCCAGGTGTACAGTTAAGTCCTTGATTTTAGCTTTTCTTCTTTTTTAATGTAAGTATTTGGGAATATAAAATTTCCTCTCAGCACTGTCTTTGTTGCATCCCATAAGTTTTGATATACTGTATTCTTGTTTTCATTCATCTGAATATATTTACTGATTTCTTTTTCAATTTCTTCTTTGACCGATTGATTATTTAAGAGAGTGTTATCTAACTTCCACATATTTGTGGCTTTTCCAGTTCTCCACCTGTTATTGATTTTCATCTTCATTTCATTATGGTCTGAGAAGATGGTTTTGTAATTTCAAGCTTTCTAGATTTATTGAGACTTGTTTTGTGCCCCAACAAGTGTTCTCTCCTGGAGAATAATCCGTGTACACTTGAGAAGAATGAATATCTTGCTGTTTGTGAGTTCTATATTCTGTATATGTCTATTAGGTATTGTTCATTTATCATATTATTCAAGTTCTCTGTTTTCTTACTGATCTTCTGTTTAGGTGTTTTGTTTATTGATAAGAGTGGTGCATTGAAGTCTCTGTTTTTTGAATGTATTTATTTTTCCTTCAGTTTTTCCAGTATTTTGGAGTGCATGGTTAGGTACATAAATATTTATGATTGTTATTTCTTCTTGGTAGATCACTCCTTTTATTAACAAATGGTATTTCTCTTTGTATCTTAAGACATCTTTTGATGCAAAATCTATTTTGTACAATATTCATATAGCTACCCCAGTTATTTTTTGGTTTCTGTTTACATGGAATATCTTTTTCCATATTTTCACTTTCAACCTATTTGTGTCTTTGGGTGTAAGGTGAGTTTCTCGTAAACACATATATTTGGATCATGCTTTTTTAAAATCCATTTTGCAAATTTGTATCTTTTTGACAGAGGTATTTTTAGTGGTTGGATTTGTAAGACTGTATTAATGTTTTATGTCTTACTTTTATAGAAAACATGATATATACAATGCAATGAAGAATCAAGTGAAACATTTATATACCTAAAAATTCAAGTACTTTATGTTATTTTCCACCTTCAAAATTTTTTTTTTATTGTATAGTATAACATATACAAAGCAAAGAAATAAAAAAGCAATAGTTTTCAAAGCACTCTTCAACAGGTGGATACAGGACAGATCCCAGAGTTACTATACGATTCTCTCATATTTTTCCTTCTAACTGCCCCAGAATTTAGGAGGCTAGAGGGCTTAAATTTTTTTTTTATCATAACAATCGACTTTTTTCCTTCTTTTTTTTCTGAAAAAAATAGCATAGATACAAAAAAGCTACAAATTTCAAAGCACAGTACCACGGTTAGTTGTAGAACATATTTCAGACTTTGACATGGATTACAGTTTCACAATTTTAGGTTTTTACTTCTAGCTGCTCTAAAATACTGGAGACTAGAAGAGATATCAATTTAATGATTCAGCATCCCTATTCATTTGTTAAACCCTACCTTCTATGTATAATTCCACCATCACCTTTGATCTTTCCATACCTCTCTTTAGGGTTGTTTGGGCTATGGCAATTCTAAATTTTTGATATTGGAAGGGTCTGTCAGTAATATGTGGTAGGGAGATGGAGCTATCTAATGTTCTGGAGCTGCTGTTTCCCTGTCATCTGTATAGATTCAGTTAGGATGGTTGCTGGATGTGATCTTGGCTACAGTTGACAGTTTACACATCTGTCTTCCTATAGAACATACATTCTTGTACTCCAAGATCAATAGGTTCTTAATTTTTACCCCCTCTATCCCACATATTGTCTATCTCATGTTTGATCCATATTAGATGTTTTTTTTCCAGAGCTTGGGCTTTATTTAGCACCATGTTGTCATAACAAATCCACTTGGAGACTACAATCAGGAGAGGGTTACCTGGCCTGTGACAGGCTGGCACCTGTGTTCTCCAGGCCAGCCATGGTCCACATCAGCTTGGCTACAATAGTCCCCTCTGGGCGCCAGAACACAAGCAGAGGGTCCCAGAAGGAAGAGCAAGGATCTTGGGATCACTTACTTTTTTCTTTAGAACCCCATAAAACGAGCCTCTCTAATGATCCGCTTCACAATGGACTTGGGTCAGTCAGGGCTCCAACTTGCTGGTATTCTTTTGTTTCAGTCCAAGCTTTTTCCAAATTCTCTCAAGGGCCACTCTTCTCATGAAGAAGGTAATGGCAAAATTATGCTTGTATCAATCTCTGTTATAATACACGAACTTCTGGAAATTTTATTTAAAAATTCCTTGTATGAGTCAGCCATTTCTTCTGCATTGTGTTGCTTTTTACCTGATCCAGCTCTCAATCCTAGGCCTGTAGCTTTTAGTCTTGAACGAATAAATTCTCTTTCCTTACTAAAAGTTAAATTCTGGTTTGTCCAGAATTGTTGATTCCATTCTCGTGTTTCTCATCCTAATTCTCTCAGCTTTTGTTCTAAGGGTGATTCATCTTCATGGATGTAGAATTGAAGAGGTCAGAGGTTTGAATATTTATCTGGGGGTCCTATCCAACCATGACAAGACTTTTGGGAGTAAAGAATCTTGAGACCGGGCTGGGCGCTGCATCCCTGCACTAAGCGCTGTGCTCTGGGGCTGGCTAGAGGCTGGGGCTCATGAAAAAGCTGTACAGAAGACAGAAATCTTGCTCCCTCACCACATGGTTGCCAAGGCTGCACATCCACCAGCTCTTGCGGCACACAACAGAGGTGCCATGGTGAGAATCCATGGCAGACTTTTAATCACCATTAATTACAACATGTGGACATTTTTTTTCCTTCCAAGACATCTTTTGCAGACTCTCTGATTCTTGCTATCTTCATTGTGAAAAAAGGAAAATATGTCCTGTGTGCATTCTGGCTCTTTTCAAAGGCAATAGTTGTCACTAGATCAGAAGCTGCTCCCATATCTTTTGAGAAACTACTAGTAATTCCATGTATAATTATAGTCATAAAGGAATAATGTGAAATTTTGAGTAAGAGGTAGTTTCCTTTCAATTCTTCAGGATGGGGTGGGAATTTAAGCCAAATGGCCCATTTCTGGTAACAAGAGTGGGGACAAGTCTTTTTAACCACCCTTGTTACTCAAGGAAGCATCAGGAAATGGGAATGTGGTATAATTCATAGACATTTTTTTCATGGATTTTCTACTGTTTTGATTTAAGTTTAGAGGTTGACATTTTCTGATTGTTTCCAAATTTGGTTGGGGATCCATTTTGTGTTTTGAAGTCTGTGCACTGACTAACTGGACACTTTCCCCAGAATTAGCATCTCTTTTCTCTCATCCTGATACTCTGTATCAATTAGCCACTGTCACAATAAGAAACTACTCCAAAATTCAGTGGCTTAAAACAACGGTATTCACTTAACTCATAAGTCTGCAGGTCAGGCACTGCTTGGCTAAGCAGTTCTGATCTTAGCTGGTTTCGCTCACATCAGGTGGTCAGCTGTCTGTTGACTGGGGCAGCTAGGACATGAGACTCTGAGCTCCAGCAGGCTAGCCCAGGCACATTCTCGTAATAGTAGCAGAAGCTTGAGAGCAAAAGCTCTATTTCAAGGTTCTATACACATCACATCTGCTCACATCCCATTAGACAAAGCAAGTCATGTGGCTGAACCTTGAGAATTGTAAAGTCACATGGTAACATGGCCTGGATACAGGGGAGGTGAAGCACTGGGGCTATCAATGCAATTACTCTGCTGAACTGCCCTTAGTCACCTTCATACCCTCACATTGCAAAACAAAGCAAAAGAAACACCCATGGGTCGGATTCTTGGCTGGATTCTAATGTGGCAGAATGAAAATCATTCTCTTTGCTCCTCTTAGAGATCCTGTGCAATGTGGTAGGAAGAGTATGGGATTAAAACCCAGAAAACTTGGGTTGGAATCCAGACTCTCCCATATCTTTGTGACTTTTGTCAACACACTTCACCTCCATAAACTCAGTTTGTAAAAGGTGGGTAATAACACCTATTTCATGATATTGCAAGCATCAAATTTGATGACTAGAATTATAAAGTGCCTGGTATTGTATTAGTTCAATCATTTTTCCTTTATGCCAAAGATAGGGTATTTTCTTATGTATGTAGTGGGGGAGAACTTCTCTTTTGATTTTTGCCTTTTACTAGTAAGAGAGGAATATTCCTCATTCTAATCAAATGAAGGGTACCATCATCTGTAATATTGGGGCATACATCATACTTACATCTGTGTGAAGGATAGCTCAGGAATGGTGATTATACTTATTGAGCATCCAATATTATTATACTTATTCTAATCCCCAAAGCAACATAATATTTATAAGTTAAAAATTTTTTTTCTGATTTAATATATTTAAAATTCCTTTCCTTCTTTGCACTATCTTAATATTGTCCATCCAGCTGAGTTGATATATGGTATTCTTATTTATTATTTAACATCCCTATTAAAAATCTAGATGTCAAAGTGTTCTTACTTTATGGGTACTGGCAGGGCCTAAGACTAATTATTAGAGAAATTTAAACTTCATTAATTGTCTATACACATAAGAGGTTTTATTGTGAATAAGTAAGAGTGTTGTATAATAACTAAATGCATTTTCCCCAATAGTTTGGTTCAAATACATTTGGGAGAAATGATCAGGGATAATTTTATGAGATGTAATTTTAATGTTCATTAAAGTGTGGTGAGACTATTAAAAATATTTGGCTATAGAGCTTAAAAAATATTTGCTATAGAGCTTAAAAATGAACATATTAAGAAAAAACAAAAAAAAACCAACAAAAATATTAACACATTGTATCAACCTTCTGTAACAGGTTCTTTAATGTAGCCTTCCTTGTCTTCATAATTTTGAAGCTAAAGCAATGTCTAAATTTAAGTTGGTTTTTACTAGCATTGCAAACTCCATCTGTGACTAGTCTCAACAACTGCCTTCACTGTTCCTTCAGTGATGCACTTATGATATCCATCAGTCAGTGGTGGGGGAAAACAAGGAGGGCTATTTCTTATTACCATCAGTAATATTTTTCAGTGAAACATGAATTTACTGTTATGGAGAAAGTCAGTCTATAATCATGTATTTCATGTTAAATAGTCTCAGAAATAAAGAATCAGTTCTTTTTGTTGTTCCCTTAACAACTTACTTTAAACTTACTTGATCTTCCTTCCACCTAGATTTCTCTCAGATGTTAAATAGAAATTACAGTTGTATTGTTGTCAGATCTAGTCTTCATTTAAAATTTTGATATTTTTTCATGATGATTTTTAATTAATTTTTATTTTAAAAAATGTTGCTTAAAATAATATTACTTTTAATTACTGACTTTTTAGGCATCCCCTTAAGTTTTGCACCTAAGACAGGTCCCTCACTCTCTTAACCCTAGTCTTAATCCTGGACAGTTTTATAAATCAGAACATACAATATTAAATTCCATATCCACTAACTTTCTAGCATTCCAGAAAGAATCATGATTTAGGAAGTATATTGAGAAAGGGAATTGAAGCAATAGCTGCTTTTCTATTACAAACCATTCTAAAACTGTAGCTTACAAGAACATTTATTTATTTATTTTATTAATTAAAAAATTTTTTTTAAATACCAAAAAACACCAAACACAAACATTTGTAATTTTTGATCATTCCGTTCTACATATATAATCAGTAATTCACAATATCATCACATAGTTGCATGTTCATCATCATGATCATTTCTTGAAACATTTGCATCTATTTTGAAAAAGGAATTAAAAAAAACAGAAAAAAATTCATACATACCATAACCCCCCACCCCTCCCCATCACTGATCACCAGCATTTCACTCTAAATAAGAACATTTATTTAACTCACAGTTTTGTGGGTTGACAATTTAGGTTGTGCTCAGTTAAATGGTTTACCTTATGTATCTCTGGTCAGCTGTGAGACAGGTAGGCAGCTTTGTTGATCTTGGCTAGCAGAACTGGGTTCAGGTGAAGCAAGTGAGAAATTTGAACTTTATCTTTTAAACAATGAGACAAAAAAGTTTTACATCAGGGAATAATAATCATCATAAGAATGCTATTATGACAATTTGTATTTAGAAAGCTCAATCCAACTGAGGGTGAAGTAGAGCAAAGTGTTAGAAGGTTCCACTGGACCAAATGAAATACCTTGAGAAAATGAACCAAAGCAGAGGCAATGTAAGGCTTAAGGAAGGAGTTATGCCTGTGTAGTATTAATAATGGCATTTATATGATTCAGGATCAAACTTAATATTTAGTTGTCATGTTTCTTTGGTTTTCTACAATCTGGAACATCTCCTTAGTATTTCCTTAATTTTCCTGACCTTGACACTTAAAAAATAACAAGCCAGTTCTTTTAGCATGTCTGTCAATTTACAATATTTGGCCTTTATGAGTAATGGTGCTATTAGTATCTTGCTTGTATATTTTGATGCACATATGAAAGCATTCTCCTTGGCTATATACCTAAGAATGGAATTGTTCAGTCAAAGAACATGTTTATGTCTAATGATGACAATAATACAAACTATTTTTCAAAGTGGTTGCACCAATTTATGATTTCCACTGGAATTGTATGAGTTACT